>VDFB02000015.1:57856187-57993853 GCA_007258455.2 Sequoia sempervirens | reverse complement strand
GTTTAATCATGTCTCGAAGTGCCACAAACTTCTTAATAACTTTTATCCTTTGATCCTGTAGAGAAAAGAATTTGTCCTGAAGCTGCACAATGTAGGTCCACCTCTAATTATCTCTATCTTTTGCTAACTTGTATGTATCTTCCTGAGTGCTCATCTGATACTCACTCATCCTTATCTCATTTCTTATGTTCAATGTACTGCCAGACCAATCTAGGTAAAAATAAAGTAGTTCATGTGCCTCATCTTCACAAACTTGTACACTCTCTAATTCCTTTATCACTTGACTATGTGCATTTGCACATTTTTCCTTGATATCTTCCAAATTTCCTTCATCATACCTGATTCCATCATGCACTTCAAGTCTGAAGATGTAAACCTTCAAAGAATCAATCATGCCACAAAGATTCTCCACAATAGAAATAGATGAATCAAAATTAGCACTGGGAATAACCTTTTGAAATTCTCCCAAAGCTCTCTAAATATTTATTCTTTCATGCTCATGTTCAAACTCACTTCCTTCTGCAACTTCTTGCTTAACAACACTCTTCCTTTTCTTCCCTGTTTCGGTTACGCTATAAGAGGTACCTTCTACATTGAGATTCTCAGGGATTTCCAAAAGAATTTTAGCATAATTATCAACTTCAGCCTCTGACACTTCATAATCTAACTAAGATATTCATACCAACCTTGATTCAACTGCTTCCATGTGACAAAAATTTGTAGACACAAGAAAATTGATGCTTCTAGAGTACCTTTCAAAAATACTTATTGGAATCCTAAACCTTCTACTCATCCTCACTTGAAATGTTCCAAAGAACACAACAAGGGTAGTCTCTTGTGCATCCGAACTACCAATATTTATCATGAAGTTCCTAATTTGATGGGAAATAGGCTCTATATTTGATCATTCTATCCTTCCTATTACCGACAATTCTCTCAAAAAGTAAAAGAGTAGACAAACAACAAGATTGTCGTACTAGAATATATTCATCTAACTCTTCTTGATTTCATTTAAATTCTTCAAAAGATGTATACAAATTAATTCACACAAGTCATAAGATCCATACCTCTTTTAACCATATCAACAATAGTATGTACAACAACAGTAGAAACTGTGAGGTCATTGTTAGGGATACAAACTTTGTGACCGATCACCATAGCAACATACCTTATTACCGGACCAACAACTGATCTCAAATCAATCTCTTTCCCTTCAAGATTCGCACTGGTAATCTCAATTATCTCTTGCTCATTCATAGCCTTCTATTTGGGAATTGTTCTAGAGAAACACAAAATAGTTAAACATCTCTAATAGGTTCTCTAGTAATCAAATGTGCCTCATTAATCCACAAAGATTCATCATGAATTCTACTAAAAAATATTTGAATATACTTCTTCTCAAATTCAAACAGAGGGAATTTCCTCCAAACATCCAAATTTTTCTCAACTAACATTTTGTAGGCATCATGGTTCTCTTCCAATTCACTTTCCCAAAGTATGCTCAATTGAACTAACGACATTTATTTTGTCTTACTGTAAAAAAATGCATAGATATCTTATGTGGGAAACACTCTCAGAGGGATGCAAGAGAATGCACCAACAAACTCTTCCAGCACATTCCTCAAATATCTCTTCAAACTAACTTGCACTTTATCCGCACTATTCACAACCTTTGAATTATCCATAGCAATAAAAATGAAAGATTGTGCAAACAGGAATATCTTTGTAAATGCCAACAAGAAATGTGTAGATATCCTGCTTCCGGAGCTGACTTCGAATCAACTTGATCTCTTCTTCAAACCCTAAAACTCTGAATTGCTCTCTAAACTTCCTTTGCATGCTTCTCCGAAAATACATGTGTCTTTTGAATTATCTGAATTTATTCCTTCCATTTCGAATGATTTTGCAATAAATGCTTCAACTTGCAGGTAGATTACCTCAAAAATTATGTATGCTTATATTCTTTCAAATTCTACAAACTTCATCCTTCACACATGTGAATGAGAAAATACCTTAGTTTTGTTACCACATTAAATATACTTTTGTCATGATGTGACACAAGTACCAATGAGGGGGTTTATTATATTTTCTGATAATTTCTCCCCCTTAGCCACTACTTTAGTTTAGAAATTGACGGGAGTATTTGCACCAGAGGTCGGCACATATAAGACTGATAATTTTGATTCCTTTCTCCAAATCCTTTTCATTTCCTTTCTTTCTTCTTCTGGATCAATGATTTGATCATTCTTCTTTATCGGACAATTATTTTTCCTTCTTCTACAATTATTACCAAGATGTTTCAGATTGCTTCACTTACAACAAACATCGTTCTTCTTTCCGTTTATTCTTTTATTCTACTTATTTTCACATAGACTAAATTTATATCCAATCTTCTTGCTCTTAAGACATTTTCTGAAGAATGATAAAGAATCATTCATTTTATTTTTGTAGTCCTTTTCCTTATGACCAAATTCCTTGTAGGAATAACAAATGCCATTGAAAGATAAATACCTTTTAGCATCATGTCGTTTGATAGGATTTCTTCTGGAATTGTTTCTTAGATCCTTGATTTGTCCATCTTTGTACCAAGTTTTCTTGTCAGTTGATTTCTTCGCTTTAGAACTCTGACCTTCCTCAAACCCTAAACCACTCTTATCCATTTCCGGTCTCTGAGAAGTAATCAATTCATCAAGCATTGTCGAGCTTATCTTAAATTTTTCTTCAAAACTTCTTTCCTTTTCCAGATCAGATCTCAAGATTTTTGCTTCTTCCTCAAGTTTTATGCATTCATCCATCTTCCTTTGAATTTCAATTTCCTGACATTCTTCAGTTCTTTTCTTCTCATCCAATTGTTACAGTAGACTAGAGACAATTTAATTTGCCTTAACCAATAGATCACATGCTTCAACACATTTACTTTAGATTTTTTCAATATACTCATTCACTTTCATCAACTTTTCATTCATATTTTCTATTTCTTCTGAATATTCAATAGAGACCACTTCCAGAGGAAAAATTTCTTACACTCAAATTCCTAGACCTTCCTCAAGATGCTAGGCTTCTTCTGAGGAACCAATCTCTGATACCAATTGTTGAACATCTAGAATATTGAGAGGGGGGGTGAATTAGTATTCCATAAAACCAAAATAAAATCCATCTTATCATTATCACAATTATGACTGAATCAACAAGAAGGAACATAAAAACAAATCAATGCAACCATACACATGAACACTAGGATTTTTACGTGGAAAACCCAAAAAGGAAAAAACGACGATGAGGGTTAACTCACAATATATTATATCTAGATACAAAATATTACATGGCTCACTGCCATGACTCATTATCCTTAAAAAGGATCACTGCCTAAGTACAAAAGATGGCTAACCACCAAGATATAATGATAGTGGCTCACTACCAAAAGATTGAATTGATAGGATACACCTTCAATGTGCATGGTTCAGTTCCAATGAAGCTTAGAATATGAAGTACTCCCTCACACAACAATCGCTCAACTAAACTGCACTGATCCACAACTGATAAAGCATTTAGGCTCAAATATTCACATACCCCTTAATCCTTTTCGCACTCACACTTCACTTCTCTTCTCACTCACATTCACCTTCATTACTTATTCCTCAAAGAATCTTCTATATATACAAGTATATCTTATTCATCAATTAGGTTGGCCTAATTAGATGAAAGAAAAATAATCAAAACTCTCTTTGTTGGCATCATATATGATTTAAACATTTGATCCATGTAGTGAATTATACCAAGTCGACTAACATCCATAAAGCATAACTAGTCTCCTTAATGTATTGCATACGCTGAGTTGGCCAAGACTAGAATACAATTCTCCAAACCAACAAATAAACCTCAAAGCAAACACCTTTCGGATCTAAGAACACATTAATTTCCCATCATACTACCAACAAAATTGTAGCATAAGAATGTTCACCTTAAGAAAATGTTGAGTCTCCCACATAGTATGCCAAGCAAGGAACGATAGTAGAATACAGAGTTGAACTCTGTCAAAGATAACTTTCTACTCACAACCAAAAGACATCTCAAGATCTAGGATATAGCTATCTGAATGAGTCATGATAGCATGGTTAAGAGATTAGAGTCATATCAGATCTTGTGGTGAATTCCTAACTCAAATACCAACATACTGATCTATCACAAGAGGGCATTACCAGTAGAGAACAACTTCCAGTAAACCAGGTAGACTTCCCATATAATTATTACCATGTTGACATCAATGACAACATAGGAACAACCAACAAAAAACCATCCATACTTCATGATCATGTTGCAAAGCTTCCATAATCCCAACAACTTCGTGTGAGTGATTTTTATGCACAAACTCATTGATTTAGTGTGAGAACTTGTACATTTTTTATGCCTCAACTAGCCAAAAAATGGCCCATACTCATCCACAAGTTTACATGGAAAAAACTTGTCTAATAAATTTTCTCGTGAGTACTGAATCATTGACTAAGTACTCTACAAGTTTGTATATTATCATCTAAACAATAATTTCACTTGATACTTATTAAAACTAGTAACAAAAAGTGTTATCAAATGGATGATGAGAATAAATACTTATAGTCCTATTGGCCAAGTGCTACACATTTATGTTTTCTAGAGTCATTTTCTGCAATTTTTGGTGAAAATATTGTAAATATTTATGTTTATCAACCATTCAATAACACCTTTAGATACTACTACTAGATTTTAAAAAAATTATGAGTGACAATTTAAGATATTTTTTATGATTTTTTAAGAGAAAAAGTAACTTAGAAGGTATTATAATTTATTAGTATTGAAGGTTAAAATGCATTATTCTTAGAAATTAAAAGAAACTATATATTTGTCTATTTTTTGTGATATATACATTGCTCCATGCATTGTCACTTATTGAATGCATTTAAAACTTTAAACGGTAGTTTATTATTGCAAGCCACTTTTATATATTTGAAATTTGTTGTGTACAATACAAACACTTGATACATAAAGGATGATTGAGATATACAAATAACAAGCAAAATATATGCATATTAACAACACAAAAATACATGACTATCATGATTGTACATTATTTAAGATCATATTTAGAAATTATATTATAGTTGGTTGTGTAAACATAACATCGTATTAATACTAATTGTTCCAAAATTATGATCACATACCATACAATTGAAAAAGAAATTTTGTTGCAAACCACATTTCTTTACCAACACCATCTTGATTTATTACAATAAATCACAAAATGGAACATGTATTGGATGTTACCTTAAGGGTGAACTTACAAATAGACCACAATTGGTTCTCTTCATTTTTCTTCTTGCTAATAAACTTTATATTTTCTTAAAGTGCAATTTAAATAAGAATGGTGGTGATTTTCTAAATGAAAAGAGATTTAACTTGAGAGATAACATTGAATGTCAAACTTACCCTCTCTATATCACTAATATCTATTGTGTCCCCTTCCAATGTTAGCCTTTGTGACTTGAATATGGCTAAATCCCATGCCATTTTGATGTGTATTTGTGTGTTATTGCCTCTTGTAATAGGAAAAATAGGGACAAAACTTGGTTTGTTAATGTCCCACAACATAAACACTCACAATGGCAACTCTAATAATTGATTACACTAATAATAGAATTTATTATGTAAAATACTAAGTGATCCATTAACTAAGATAGCATCCACTCATAAATTGTATATCAACATTATGTGATGACGAACACAAAATAAAACCACTTTGTCTAAAAAGCATCATCAACATCGTGTGAATCTCTATGCAAGGTATATATAGATACATGTGTGTGAGTGGCATGGTCAATTATTCAATGACTAACATTATTTTATTGTGAAGCATAACCATATACTTATGGTATATAAATAGATAGATGCATCAAATATTGCACACTCCTCAACATTGAGCATTGAGAAATTTATTTAGCCCATAGGAATTTTTCAATCTTCATATGTTATAGTTGCATTCCTAATTCTTGTTTAACATTTATCCAATTTTGAATTTTTAGATCATGCCCTTATTCATGAAAAATTGTGCCTCAAGTCACAACTATTTGGAATGTAATCTACAATGATTTACCATAAGTGTTATTTGTAAACACACTTTGTACACAAAATTTAAATTATTTTTTTATATGGTTATAAAATATCATATGTGCACATGAAATTATTATCAAGCATAGTAATAAACTAAGAGATATGTGCATATAATGGTATGTTCTACACAAGAGGCAACTAGGAAAGATCAACAACAATAGTTGAACCTTCCACCAAAAAATATTGCTATGTGATGATTCAACATTTTTTTCAAGCATATGTTGATATCAACATACAACTTGGACATATAAAACTCATCCCATCAATGAGAATATATTAAACATGCTTTGTCTCTTCTTATAACTTGTAGCTAATGATTGGGGACACAAATGTTCTATATTTTTAATACAAATTTATAAGAATCATGAGTTGCATGTATGTTGATATAAGTTTTTCCTAAATTTAGGAGTAGTTGTACTATACTATGTAGATATAAGTTATTGATAGTCATAAATTTACCTTGCTATTACCAAATGCAAACATAAACAAGTAGTTAGAGTTAGATACTTAGTAATAAACCATAGTAGTATGTGATTTTCAAAGAGAAATGGAAAGACTACAATCATTGCATAGTAGTAACCATAAATGAAGCTAAGCACGGTTCTATTTATGATTAGAATATTATAAGACTAAAAGTATCTTTCATTAGACCATCAAGTGGTCAATATATAAGGCATCTCAAATTTATTAAGACTATAATTTTAATAGCCCTTAAACAAGTCTGTGTATCAAGGATTATTTTAGGGGTGAATCTTTGCCAATTGGTGAATAGTTCATATCGGCCAATTTGAAATTAGTGAATACATTGCAACCAATAGGGTGGCCAATTCACCTGAATTTTATGAATTACTGATCCAATTCATTTCAATTCATCATCAATTTATTTTATGAGGCATATTTAATAAATAGTTTTTCCATAACAAACTACACATTTCCAATGGTCTAATTAATATTTTCGCCTAGAATCTTTGAAGCATGTATTAAATTACCCATATATTCACCAATACTATTAAAATGAAATTGTGTATTAGGATACGTTTCACCAACAACATTAAATGTTCATTAGGTGTGCAGACCCATTTGGCCAATAAAATTTTAAAATAATTATGTATGAGGACTCATTTTTCCAATAACATTAAAAAATAATTACATATGAGGACCTATTTTGTTAAAAAGATGCAGGACAACAGAGAGGGGGGGTGAATTAGTTGTCACAAAACCCAAATTTAAAAACTTCAACACATATCAATTCCATAACCACATTATCTATCATTAAGCATGAGCATGAAATAGAGATAACATAAAGTAATTTGACATAACAAACACTAGATTTTACGTGGAAAACCCAAGGAGGGAAAAACCATGGTGAGGATCAACTCACAGTATAAAGTAGTTTTAAACTGAGAATAAAAGGCTCACTGCCCATAAAGGACTCACTGTTCGAGTACAAAAGCTCACTGCCTACAAAAAGATTGACAAAAAAAATTGAGCTTTGCAGCCAAAAATGAACTGAGAATAGTGCACCTAACAAGTGTTGATGCAGTTTCGGTGATGCTCAATAGACTGATTCAACACACTTCATCCTTTTCGCTTACTACCAACTTCTTTATTAACTTCACATATGCATACTTCTATTCATCTGTCTCTTTCTCACTTCTTCACACACACACCCTTTAAAACTATCCAACATATTCATTTATATACTTGATCTTTCCCACAAGCACCGATTAGGTTGACCTAATTAGATGCATTTTATATTAACCAACTTTTGGCTTCAATCATTCAAAAAATATTTCAAGAAGATAATTCAAACTTCCAACACACTACATTATGTCAACAAGGACCTAAAATAGGTCACACATATACCCGCATAGCAAAATTAATTACTCCAAGAAGTCGGCCAAGAATAGACTTCAATGCAAAAAGCAAAAACATTTTGTACGAATACCGAATATGTGAGATCTTGAGAGTACATGCTCCTGATGCCTACAAACCATTTCCCAAAACCACAAGTGCCAATAACTAACTACTTGAAAATGCAAACTAAAATACCAGAGTGTAGCTTGAATACTGGTTCAAATACCAAACCAAAATACCGGATCAAGCATTGCCTCACTAGCTTATTTGACTGCAAAATCTGACGAAAGGTGTATAATTTGATGTATTGTCGGGTACTTGTGATATTTAATGTGTAATTTTCAATTTTTTAAAATTTTATCCCCTGGGTTCGTTGAAATTTCGACGAACATGGAAAATCAGAAAAAAATCAAATTATGGCCGACATAAATAAAAGTGATTTCGCCTATTTATTGTGACAATGTTTTGCTATACTTGCGAATTTTCTCTACTTGCGATAGTTTGTGGAGAACTAAGGACGATTTTCTTGGGAAAAATTAGAAAAAATAAAGAAGATATCGCCAAGTTGAGGGTAGTCATTGTCTTTTTCCAGAATTCATTTGTGAAGTCAGATTTGTACTTCCAGGTTTGAAAATTATATTTTAAAGCAACATCTCATCAAATTTCATTTTTAGACTTGTGCATTTTGAGAATTTCATTTCCAGATTTTTTTGTGCAAGTTCAATATTCTGAATATAGGAGTCTAACGGTTGGAAATCATAGTAAAATCAGAATTTAATAAGTTCTGAAATTAGCATTTTAAAGTGTTTTTTGGGTTCATTAACTTTAGACTATTTTCTCTTTTGCAGGGGTGGTTGTATGCTAAATTTTTTTGGTGCAAAATATCAGAATTATTAGATTTTGTTACCTGTCTATGATTAAAAATTATTAGAGTTTGAGTTTGATACTTTTTTAAGATCTAAATATTCAAGCTTGGTAAAGAAAAATCATGTCAGATAATATTAGTGTAGAAAAAAATGAACAGACAATTGCTAGAATGTGGGCTAGATTGAAAAGAAAGGGTGATGGTAAATGTTATTGTCCTTGCAATAATTGCAAGGGCTTAAAGACGAGAAGACTTTTAATCACAATAGCTGAGAAACATTGTAGGCAACATGGTCACATTGAAGGGGGTATGATTATCGTCCATTGGTAAGTTGTTCATTATATGTCTTTATATTGATTGAATTTGTAATTGTTTATATCGTTTTAACATTTCTATACATATAAAAAATAACTTGATCATGATCATGGTTTATTTGTGTCGATCATTATTATAAAGGTGGGGTTCCCTAGGGCACAAGATATGGATTATCACGCCCCAGAGAATGTGGTTTTTCAAGTGGAGGAACATGGAGTTGTGAATAGCGAAGATGAAGTTAATGATCTTATGGAAGAAGATGATCATGCTCCAAAAAACACAGTTGAAGATGATGGTACAAATACATTGATCCATGACACATTTAGTGGTGCAGTTGATCATGATGATCGAGATGACTTTGATGATGTTCATGATTTACCTGTACTTGAGAAGGCACACGAGCCCCTTTATGAAGGCTCTAAAACAACTCTTCTCTCTGCTATATTATTGTTGGTGAACTTGAAGGTTATGAATGGTTTATCCAACATAGCAATGTCACGAATGTTAAGGTATGTCATACATGTCATCTTTTTTCATCTATTTTAATTGTTGTTAGTTCATCATTAGTAAATAAAGGATGAAATATGTACCATTAATATTCTTTATATTAACAAATTATTTTTTGTTGTAGATTGATTGGTGAATTTTTGTTACCACCATCAAATACTTTACTTCGCTCATACCGAGATTTATCTTCCATTATGAAAGATATTGGAATGGAGTATCAAGCAATAGATGCATGTCCTAATGATCATATTATATATCATAAACAACATGAATTTGCAACAAAATGCCAAAAATTTCATATCAGTAGATATCGAATAGATCAACTAACAAAAAAGGTGCCTTGCAAGGTTCTTCGTTACATTCCCATTATTCCACGTATGCAACGATTATTTAGGTGTGAAAGCTTAGCGCAATTTATGGATTACCATGCACGAAATAGAAGTGGAGATGACATTCTTCGAATGCCTGCATGGTTTTGCATTTAAGGACATGGAGGAAAAATGGCCACACTTTAAAGAAGAACCTGTAATCTCAGGCTTTCATTGGCAGCAGACGGTGTCAATCCATTTGGAGAGATGAGATCTATTTACTTGGTGTGGCCTATTTTTTTTATCAACAATAACATTCCTCCATGGATGTCAATAAAGAGGGAGCACATAATCTTGGCAATGATTGTTCCAGGTATTTTCTTACATCAATTTTCTTTAACATAGTAGCATCTCATTTGTCTTATTTGTTGCATAATGACTTATATTTTTTTCATTTAATAGTCATGTACATTAATTTATATATATTGCAGTAAAATGGTTATAATAATTATGCAATGTTTATGTTTATTCAACTAGGTAAGTACCAAGTTAAAGATATGAATGTATATATCGAGCCTCTTATCGATGAGTTACTAAAGTTATGGAATGGTCACTATGTATGACGTCTCTAGACCAATAGGACAAAGACAATTTCAATTCCATGTAATGCTTGTATGGACAATTCATGATGCCCCAGGGCTAACACATTTTGTGGTATGTTATAACATTCGACTGCACTTTAACAATATTTAATTTTATGAAGTAGATATCATGCATGTTTTTAAATAATCTATTCATTATATATAATTAATAAAAATTGACATATTTAATCCAATTATATATGATCTTGCAGGTCTTCAAACAAAGGGAAAATTTGCATGTCCAATTTGTGGTCCAAAGATGAAATCTCATCGTTCAACAAGTTTAGGAAATTAGGTGTTTGATGAGTATAGGCACTTCCTCCACATAAATCATAAGTATCGAGCTACTGAAAAACATATTTTCAATGGGAAAGAAGAGACTACATCAAAACCACAAAGAATGATACCTCGCCTATGGAAGTTGAAATATAATAGAATTAATCATCAAGGTTATACATTGGATCAAATTGTTTATCTATCATATATGATATGTTTGGAATTTATATTTTTATATTGTGTTTTGTTTGCTTATGCTGTAATTGACAATGATTGTCATTGTTAATTTTTTTAACTTATATGCTTCATGAAGGTCATCAAGGCATTAATGGTCGGCTTCCACAGGGAATGAAAAGTTATCCCAAACAATTTAGTAGGTTTCCCTTAACCTTGCAGTCATAACATGGTGACATCAATGACAACACAAAATTGTAGAGATAGTCAATCTTCTTTGTTTTTCCAACAATCTCCCCCTTTTTCATTGATGGAAACATGTAAAAACTTCTCTTTCAAACACTCCCCATACTCTAATCCTCTCACCCTTTGAAATCAATGGAAAAGGGCGGCCAAAAATGATATAAACAAGGGTTAGCATGGTGACATCAAAAGATTTCAATTCTTCAAAAACTTCTAACCATCCAAAAATTTCAGGCATCAAATCAATTAAATTCTTTTCCTTCCTCTTCTTCTTCTCCTCAACAAAACCAACAGAAATTTAACACTCAGGATTCAAGTAAAAATGACACTCTTCACCTAAAACACTTTCTTGTACCTTTCCTCAAGAATTGGATGCAATTTCTTCTAGTTAAAAGTAGTTCAATCCATTCTTGTGCAAATGCTTTCTAATAAACCCAAAAGAGTAAAATACGGTGACCAATATGAACTTTGTCTCTCAACATCTTCTACATCAGTAAGTATTCCGGAAAGATGTTCTAACTGGACCTCAACAATCTCCTTAAGAAACTAGAAGGTTTTCACTACATCATATCTTTGTCTTTGTACAACTACCAATTTAGCTTGTAGCTCACCAACTCTCAATATTTTCTTTCCTTCTTTGTCTTCAAAGATGTCAAAATTCTTTCCAATATTGTTCACTTCAGATTCAATTGCTTCAATCCCACTTCTGAAATTATCTACTATAGCAGGCCACCTGAGACAATACTTGTAAATATTAGATATTTCTTTAATGCATTTCTTTGTTTCCACGGTAACTTCAGATAATCTCCCTTTAGATTTAACACACCTCTTTTCTACCAAAGCTTCAAGCTTGCATCCTTTCGGACCTTCAAGCAACATCCTTTCTTCAACAATCTCAACTAGATTTTCTGGAAAGGAATCAGAAACATGTGATATTCCAATACCTTTCTGAAGTAGATATTCTACCAAAGCATCATCAATCTTAAGTCTATCAATAGGAGAGGATGCACTCCATAATTCACCAATCTTCTTCATCTTCCCTCTAACCATCATAGATTGGATGTCATCAGAGGATACTTTCTCCTTTTCTTCTGAAATGTCAATGATTTCTTCAGTTATAACTTTCTTCCTCTTTTATTTTGAGGGGGATTCATCAATGACAATCTCCAATTCCCTTTTTCGGAGGAGGAGCCTACTTCAAATTGACTTGAAGCAGATATACCAGAGCAAAGATTTGTTTTCAAGGATGTGAAATAGGACTTACACATACTTGCATTATCTGCCAATGCTCCCAGATATTTGTAGACCTATTTTCCAATAGAAATCCCATATTCCCATACCACATTATCCTTTCCCGGTAGGGAACACAAAAAGTAAAACACCAAGCACACCAACAAGGATCCAAAATGAAAGGGATAACCCTCAATCATCGACATATGGACATTTTTAGAAAGATTCTCAAACAACAAGCTACACAAATCAAATTTCTTGTTCTCCTTAACCATCATATGTGTGATATAAACAACAATGGTTGATGTGGAACCTTCATGATTTCTAAAATAGATTTTGTAAGAAATTTCATATGCAACATACCTTACAGCCAAATCCTCAAGAGTATTTGTCAATAGAGCTCATGGGTCTTTGCTAATTCCAGCCAATTCCTTCACATCTTTGTACTTTACAGTTTTCTTTCCAAGAAGATCCCCAATATTGCATAAGACAGTAATCACCTCGATCGCTTCCTTTGTAACCAAGTAGGGTTTGTCCAATATAATACTTTTGTCCTTGAAACAATTCAATAAGAAAAAAATAAACTCTTTTTCGACAACCCACAAAAATTCACTCCACAAATCCATACCTAGGGTTTTGATGTTCTTCAATTCATTTTCGATCAACCCTAGCTCCATTTCTTTCATCTTTCTGTGATCAAATTCATCTAATTCAATACCTTTTAGCTTCAAAGGGATGACATCACTCAATTCTCTATCCATCTCTACGCTTTCTTTAATTTATTAATCAAAACTTCTTCATTTTTCCTTTTTCCCCTTTTTGCAAATAGAGAAATGAATTCCAGATTACCTGAGTCAATTTCTTTGAAATCCCTTTAGAATTGCTTCAGACCTACTTTAAGAACACTCCAAAGCGCCTTCCAAGTTCTCCAAATGCATAATTAACTGAGAAGCTTCACAAAATTTTAACTTAAACACCATTGAGTTTTCCCTAAACGCATTAAATGCAACAAACATCAAAAAGCTGCTAAAAACATTCTTCCCAGCATAGAAAACCCTAATTCGGTCTGCAAATCATCATGACATGTTTTCTTCTGGTTCTTTTTCCACAACCTATGATTCTTCATTCTTCACGTCTCATCCTTGTTCCAGCCTTAGACATGCCACTTATCCAGGGGATTTTTGTAATTTTGTGATAATGCTTCCCCTAAGACCATGCTAGATCTAATTCCCAAAGGATTCACCTGTACTGGATGAGGGCACAGACACATCAATAGCTTCAGGTTTTTCTTCTTCTTTCTTCTTCCATATCTTGTTCATCTCTTGCTTCATTTCTTCTTTGTTGACCTTCTTTACTAGATCATTCTTCTCAACTAGAGCTAGCTTCTTTCCTTTCTTTCTTTTGCAGACTTTTGAAACATGTCCTGGTTTATTATAGTTATAACATATGAAATTTTTCTGATAACTCTTACCTCCATTTCCTCTCGATCTACATTGATTCATTTTATGTCCAAATTTTTTATAGGTGTAACAATAGACATTAAAGAATTGATTCATTCTTCCTTCATTAAATCTATTCCTCATTACCCGACTTACCGTTCTCACTTGAGATCTACATTCAGTAGCCTTATGTCCAACCTTCTTACATTCAAAGAATTATCTGGTGAAGGGACCAAAAAACTGATTATTCATGCTTCTGCATTCTATTGCTTTGTGACCATATCTATTACAGAATAAATAGATACCATTAAAAGAGGGATACCTTTGTGCATTACGCTATCTCATAGGTGGTTTCCTTGTAAAATTTCTTGAATTTATCTTCTGCTTTCCTTTGTCCTGAATTCTCTAACTGTCCTTAGAAATTTCACCTACATCATTTCCTAAACTAGTTTTGTCTTTATTTGATTTATGTCCAACAATCAATTCTCCAATCTTATCAGAACTTGATTTGAAATTATTTTCACATAGCTTCACTTTTTCCAGTTCAATTCTCAAGTTTACCACCTCTTGTTCAAGTTTAGAGCATTCATCAGATTTGCTCTGCACCATTGTATTCATACATTCTTCAATTCTCTTATTTTCTTCTATTGTTACTTTCAATCCAATTATCTATTGTCTCAACTACACACTCACTTCTCTATGCCTTTCCTTGAATTTCTTTAATTGTTCTTTCAGCTTCCAGACACATTCATTGGCTTCATCTAGATTCTCCTTCAGATCTATGTTTTCAGTTTCAAATCTATCAAGATCCTTAAGTGCAGTCCAAATTTCTTTATCATCCATCTGATATTCCATCAAGATCCTCCTTAAGTGGTTAAGCTCTACACCAAGGAACCAAAGCTCTGATACCAATTGTTAAAAAGATGCAGGGAAACTGAGAGGGGGGGTGAATCAATTGTCACATAACCCAAATTTAAAAACTTCAACACATATCAATTCCATAACCACATTATTTGTCATTAAGCATGAGCATGAAATAGAGATAACAAAAAGTAATTCAACACAAAAAACACCAAATTTTACGTGGAAAACCCAAGGAGGGAAAAACCATGGTGAGGATCAACTCACAGTATAAAGTAGTTTTAAACTAAAAATAAAAGCCTCACTACCTAGAAAGGACTCACTATTCGAGTATAAAATCTCATTGCTTACAAGAGAGGCTCACTTCCTACAAAAATATTGACAAAACAAAATTGGGCTTTGCAGCCAAAAATGAACTGAGAATAGTGCACCTAACAAGTGTTGATGCAGTTCCAGTGATGCTCAATAGACTGATTCAACACACTTCATCCTTTTCGCTTACTATCAAATGCTTTATTAACTTCGCATATACATACTTCTATTCCTATATCTCTTTCTCACTTTTTCGCACACACCCTTTAAAACTATCCAACATATTCATTTATATAATTGATCTTTCCTGCAAGCACCAATTAGGTCGGCCTAATTAGATGCATTTTATATTAACCAACCGTCGGCTTCAATCATTCAAAAAATATTTCAAGAAGATAATTCAGAATTCCAGCATGATACATTATGTCAGAAAGGACCAAAAATAGGTCACCCATATATCCGCATAGCAAAATTAATTACCTCAAGAAGTCAGCCAAGAATAGAATTCAATGCAAAAAGCAAAAACATTTTGTATGAGCACCAGATATGTGAGATCATGAGAGTACATGCTCTTGATTCCTACAAACCATTTCCAAAAACCACAAGCGCCAACAACTAACTACTTGAAAATGTAGACTAAAATACCGAAGAGTGTAGCTCGAATACCGGTTCAGATACCGAACCAAAATACCAGATCAAGCACTGCCTTAACCTTGCAGTCATAACTTGGTAACATCAATGACAACACAAAACTATAGAGAGTCAATCTTCTTCATTTTTCCAACATATTTCACTAATACTAAGATAAATCCATGCTAACCCTAGGCCCATAATTGCCTTAAAAATTACAATGTATGTGTTTTGTCGAGGTTTGATTCACCCAAGATTTAAATGTATCATTGCATAATCATGTAGGATTCACAAAATTTTTACTATACCATTTAAAAATCCTATGGAATTCATCAAATATGGATTAATATAAATACAACTGAAACTTTTATTTAATTTTATACATTTTTTCAATTTTGAACTTGTGAGCTCTCGATTCGGGTCATAGGCAGGTTATAAACTTATAACTATAGGCATTGTTGTATTAGCAAATTGCAAGTCAATGATAACCTAAAGGTAAATTACCATTTCTTCATAGTTTTATTAGATTATTTATCTCTTTTTCATTCTTGCTTCAATCTTAAAGATGGTATTGAGTACGAGTACGAAATGAGATACATCTAGGTGTTGTGAGTATGAGTAGTTGGTGTTGTCATTAATTGTGGTGGATGTTTATTATTTGTAGAAGTGTGTAGTGTGGTGTTATAGATTTGGGTCCTAGATAAGGAGTGGTGTGGTCTTCCTTCACTTCTATCTACCACAAAAGTGTTCTAGTGCTAACTTAATTTGAATTTGCATGGTTGAGGTGCATAGCCAACCTTGGAGAATTTTTTCAAGGTTGAAGATATAAATATGAGTTGAGTTGTTGAGGTATGTGGAGATAGACAAGTATGAAGTGAATGATGTGAATTGCAGTGTTAGGGTGTGAATTTGAGAAGTGTAGTGCAAGCTTTCATGTGTTAGATTGTTGGATGCAGTGAGAAGGTGTCTACAATTCTTTAGTTAAGCTATGAAGGTGTTGGCATTGTTGTGGTGGATTTCTCTATTGCGTTAAGATGGATTTCTCTATGTAACATTCTTCTCTATTTTTTTTTCTATTCTGGTAGTGAGCCCTTCGGTAGTGAGCTTTGTATTCATTGTTGATATTCTTTATATTGTTAGTTAATCCTCATCATGGTTTTTCCCATCTTGGTTTTTCCACGTAAATATAGTGTTCTCTTATGCATGGTGTTGATTTGATTTAGTTTACGTTATTTTCTTTTCATGCTAAATCATTATAAAAAATTAAGGGTTAATTGAATGAATGTGGATCTGAATGTTTGTGAGGGTTTTGAAGTTTTAAGGTACAACTAATTCACCCCACCCTCTCAGTTGTCTTGTGCATTCAAAAATTTGTATCAAATCAAGGTTCTTTGAAAGAAAGCTTAACCACTTGAGGTAGATCTAGGATGGTGCAGAAGAAAGAGATCCCTTTGTTTGATGGATCAAATTATACATTCTAGAAAACAAGGATGGAGGTTTTATGGATTATCTTGGATTTGATGTTTGGAAGTTTGTTAAGAATGGATACACTGAACTTGCAAATGGTCCAAGGACTGCTAATGAGATCAAATCCTATGAAAGCAATGATAAAGCAAGGTATGGTCTCTTAAATAGTCTTACTAATTTTGAATTAGTGAAAGTGATGGGTATGAAAATTGGTAAAGATATTTGGGAAAAGTTAGAAAGCATTTATGAAGGAGATGATAAGGTCAAAGAAGCTAAGATGAAAAATTTGAAAATCATGTTTGAGAACTTACAGATGTCTGAAGAAGAAAATGTTACAAGCTATATGCAAAGGGTAGATGAATTTTTCAACTCCATCAGAGGTCTTGGCAACGAACTCAAAGAACCAAAAGTGGTAAAGAAAATTCTTAGAACTCTTCCTAAGTCTTATATTCATAAAGTTTTTTCTATTGAGGAATTTACAAGTCTAAATCAATATATTAGAGATCGGTTGTATGGCTCTTTAACTTCTTTTGAGATGAGATAAT
Organism: Sequoia sempervirens; assembly: GCA_007258455.2. Classification (NCBI taxonomy): domain Eukaryota; kingdom Viridiplantae; phylum Streptophyta; class Pinopsida; order Cupressales; family Cupressaceae; genus Sequoia; species Sequoia sempervirens. Next base: position 57,976,042 of record VDFB02000015.1, on the reverse strand, counting down.
TTGGAACAAGCAGTGGCACAAAAGGTGAGACTACTTTTAAGGCTAGCAAATCACAGGAGAACAAGGAATCAAATTAGGAGGATCATGATGAAATTAAAGCTAACTTTGTAAGAAGAATGAGGAAGGGTACTGGTAAGTAAAATGGTAAGTTTCCTTTCAAATGTTTCAGTTGTGGAAAGATAGGTCACTATGCTTCAAGATGTCCAAAAAGAGCTTTGAATAACAAAAATAAGGAGAAAAAAGGTAAGATGATTAAGAAAAGATATTATGTTAGGGAAGATGCAAGTATTTCTAATGATGAATCTAATTATGGAGATGAATATGATGAATGCTCGTTCATGGCTTTAAAAGATGAATCGATTTATTCTAACTCTAAGAGATGCGCGAAGGAAATCCCTCTAGAGACAAAGGATAAGACTAAAGGCACTTTGGTATCTTCTTTTCATGCTAGACAGGAAAAGAACTACTAGTTCATTGATAGTGGATGATCTAATCATATGACCAGTGACAAGAGTAATTTTGTTAAACTTAAAATTTTTTATTGAGGATGTGTTAGATTTGGTGATGATACATCTGTTAAGATATGTGGAAAAGGTTTGATTAGTTTTGACGGAAAGCATAATATTGATGATGCCTATTATGTTAAGGGTTTAAGGCATAACCTCTTGAGTTTTGGACAAATGTGTAGCAAAGGATACAATCTTATGTTTCAGGATGATGGATGTGAGATCCAAAAAGGATCTGGAATTGTGGTTGCATCTAGAAGAAGGACATATGGAAATTTTTATCAACTTAAAGGTGCTAATGGTCATTGCTTTATGAGTTAGATTAATGAAAGTCGGTTATGGCATAGGAGGATGTGTCACATCAATTTTGATAACCTAGTAAGAATCAATTCAATTCAAGCTATGATAGATCTTCCAAAGATTACAAAGCCTATCAATGTTGTCTATAAAGAATGTCAAATTGGAAAGCAAGCAAGAAGAAGCTTCAAAATTAAAGAACAATCTACTACTAGACAATTGGAATTGGTGCATACAGGTCTTTGTGGCCCTACAAGAGTAAGAAGTCTTCAAGGTGATAGGTATTTCATGCTATTGATTGATGATTATTCTAGAATGGCATGGGTTACTTTTCTTAAAGAAAAATCATAAGCTCTAGATAAATTTAAAGCATTTAAAGTTATGGTTGAGAATGAAATGGATATGAAAATCAAAATGTTTGAGGTTTGAAAAAGGTAAAGAGCTCACCTCCAATGATTTTAACATCTTTTGTGAGAATCATGGCATAAAGAGGCACTTGTCTATCCCTAGGACTCCTCAATAGAATGGAGTGGTTAAAAGAAAGAATGGGACTATTCAAGAAGCTACAAGAATAATGATGAAAGAGGAAAATTTATTAGAATTCTATTGGAGAGAAGCAACTCGTACTATTTTTTATATACTTAATAGAGTTCAAGCAATAGAAAATAGTACAAAGATTCCCTATGAGCTATGGTATGGAAAGATTCCTACTGTCAAGTACTTTAGAGTGTTTGGAAGAAAATGTTATATCAAAAGAGATGAAGATAACTTAGGAAAGTTTGATGCAAGGTCTGATGAAGGTATCTTCCATGGATACTTTACTAGAAGCAAAGCTTACCAATGCTACAACAAGAGATTGAGAAAGATTGTTGAGAGTGCAAGTGTCAAGGTTGATGAAGATTTATAGAAGAATTCAATGACGATAGATGAATATGAATCAGATGAGTTCTCTTGTAGAGAATAAGAAAAAGAAAAGGAAGAATCTCCAAAAAAGACTCCTAAAACTCCTAAGTATATGCAAAAGAATCATTCTAAAGATCAGATCATTGGAGACAAGAGCAAAGGTGTACTAACAAGAAGGAAAGTTGTTGAAGAATAGGTTAATCTATGTTTTCTTTATGAAGTTGAACCTAAAACTATAATTGAGGCATGAAAAGATGAAAATTGGATCAAGGCTATGGAAGAAGAACTATTGCAGATTGAGAAGAGTAAAACTTGGGAACTTATCCTAAGACTAGCAAAAAAAATGTGATTGGAACTAAGTGGGTATTCAAAAAAAACTAAATGAGAATGGAGAAGTGGTAAGGGAAAAGGCAAGGATTGTGTGTAAAGGCTACTCACAAGTTGAAGGAATAGATTTCGAGGAGACATTTTCTCCAGTGGCAAGAATGGAAGCTATCAGGATGTTTTTGGCTTTTGCAGCACATAAGAATTGCAAAGTTTATCAAATGGATGTGAAGTCTGTTTTCTTGAATGGAGAATTGGAAGAAGAGGTATACATAGAACAACTAGAAGGATTTTAGTTATCAAACAAACTAGATATGATCTATAGATTGAAGAAGGCATTGTATGGACTGAACCAAGCTCCTAGAGCTTGGTATGCAAGGTTGGATAAGTATTTGATTCAACAAGGATTCAATAAAGGTACCACAGATAGCAATCTTTACTTTAAAGTTGAAAAAGATCAAATCTTGATTGTGGTTGTATATGTTGATAACATAATACTTGGAAGAAATGGAGCTATGTGTAAGAAGTTTGCAGAAGAAATGCAGAAAGAGTTCGAAATGTCTATGTTTGGGGAGATGAATTTATTCCTTGGGCTACAAATCAATCAAACAAATAAAGGTGTTTTCATTCGTCAATCAAAAAATGTCAAGGAAATGTTGAATAATTTTGGAATAGAAGATTCTAAATCGGTATGTACTCCTATGGTTACTAGTTGCAAGCTAAGCAAGAATGATGAATCTCCCAAGGCTGATTAAAGCAAGTATAGATCAATGATTGGTGGACTACTATATCTTTTTACACTACTAGATCAGATATCATGCATGCAGTTTATCTTGTGGCTAGATTTCAAGAAGATCCTAGAGAGACATGTTCTAGTTGTAAAGAGGATATTCATATACTTGAAGGGAACTTCGGATTATGGCTTGTGGTATCCAAAGAATATTGATTTTACTCTAAGTTCTTACACAAATGTAGATTGGGTTGGTTGTGTGGAAGACAAATAAAATACAACTGGTGGTGCATTCTTTCTTGGATGTAGATTGGTGTCATGACTAAGAAATAAGATTCAGTATCTTTATCTACTACAGAGGAAAAATACACTGCAACAACAACTTGTTGCACACAAGTGTTGTGGATGAGACAAACATTGAAGGATATTAGAGTGACATATGATGAACCAATTTCTATCTTTTGTGACAATACAAGTGCTATCAATATTTCAAAGAATTTGGTAATGCATTCAAGGACAAAATATATCTCAATCTGGTATCACTTTCTGAGAGAGAAGGTTGTAGAGAATGAAGTAAAGCTTGAGTATGTGCCTACAAAGGATCAAGTTGTTGATATATTCACTAAGGCTCTTCCTAAGGATATTTTTGAGTATCTCCAAGAAAATTTGGGGGTTATTTCCCCTCCTTCTTTGAACTAGATGTATGATGAGATGCATCAGTGTAGTGGATTTCAAGATTCATTCTTTGGTCTAGACTGATGTCAGTGGCTACCTCTCAAGGGGAGTAGGTAGTTGCATTGTTGGTTGCTTCGGTCAGGGGGAGTGAGTGTTGTCATTTTTTAGTGGTTGTTGATTAGTGCAATATGGTGTGTGCTCCTAAGCAAGATTATACTGAGTAGTAAAGGAAAGCTAGTTGAGAGAAGGTTGATTGGTGTCAAAGGAGAAACATAAGTGATGAAAATATTTTTTCCTTTTCCATTGATGCCAAAGGGGGAAAGAGTAATTTGAAAAATCAAGGGGGATAGAATCATGTGAAAAATGTTCAATTTTTAGTTGAGAAAGGGGGAGAGAATAATGAGAAAAAGATAAGTTGAAAGTTGAGAAAAGAGAAAAGGAAATAGGTATGGAGTAGAATTGTTCTTGTTGTTGGTTTTTTGCATCTTTTGTTTCCATCAATGACAAAGGGGGAGATTGTTGAAAGTATGAGAAGTTGGTGTTATCATTGATGTGAACAAGCTTGTGCTTTCATTGATGTTAACTATATGAGAAGAAGATTGTTGTAAGAGCATTTGTTTTCTATGTTCTTAAATTGATGATGCTTTGATTAGTTGCATTATGTTGTCATTAGTAAGCTACTGGTGTCAACCTCTAGTTTTGCTTTGATAAGCATTTTCCTAAGGTTGAGAAAGTGATGATGATGATGATGATGATGTGTTTTTGGTGCTTTTTTTCCAAATGTTTTTGAGAAAAATAGATAAAAAGAGGAAACAGTGAGTTGCAATGTTGTTTTGTGTTGTAGAGTAGTGTTTTGGTTTTTCTCTACAGTTTTTCTAGGTTGAAGATCTACCTATTCATTTTAGATATGTTGGTCAGGGGTGTTTAGAGGTGTTGCATTCAAAATTTGGTGTGTTGGATTGTTGAACAGAAGAATTTGTGTTCACTAGTGTGTGAACTAGGCATTGTAGATGTGTCTGGGAGAAATGTATTTGCTCCATGTTTCTTCGTAGTTTGGTTTTAGGTCTTGTGGATCTGAAAGTGTTTTGTTAATCTTGGTATCTTTCTTTAGTTGAATATGTTCGAGGATTGGTGCTTCAAAATTCATTTTCTTAAGTTACAATGTATGGAAAAATTATCTAAGTGTATTAGGTGTGTACATTCTTCGGGTGAAAGATGTTGCAAAGAAGTTTGTTGAATTTCAAGTTGTTTTTGGAATATTTCAGATTGTGTTCAAGTGATATTTTCTTTCCATGAGTTGTTGTTTGATCAAAGGAAGCATGTACTTAAAATTTTAATGGTGTTTACACTAATTTCTGTGGATGCTTATTGTTTGTAGAAGTGTGTTGTAGCATGGTGTTATATATTTGGGTCCTAGATAAGGAGTTATTGTGGTCCACCTTCACTTCTATCTACCATGGAAGTATTTTGCTACTAACCTAATTTGGATTTGCATGGTTGAGGAGCATAGCCAACCTTGGATAATGTTTTCAAGGTTGAAGATGATATAAATATGAGTTGAGTTGTTGAGGTATGTGGAGATAGACAAATTTGAAGTGAATGATGTGAATTACAAAGTGCTAGGGTGTGAATTTGAGAAGTGCAGTGTGAGCTTTCATGTGTTAGATTGTTGGATGCAGTGAGAAGAAGGTGTCTACAATTCTTTAGTTAAGCTATAAAGGTGTTGGTGATATTGTGGTGGATTGATCAGTTGCATTGAGATGGATTTCTCTATGTAACATTCTTCTCTATCTTCTTTTCTATTATGGCAATAAGCCTTTGGCAATGAGCATTTCTTTCTTTGGGTAGTGATCCCTTTGTATTCGGTGTTGATATTACTTTAAATTGTGAGCTAATCCTCACTGTGGTTTTTCCCATCTTAGGTTTTCCACATAAATCTAGTGATCTCTTGTGCATGGTGTTGATTTGATTCAATTTATGTTATTTTTTTTCATGCTAAATCAGTATAACAAATTAAGGGTTAATTGAATGAATGTGGATCTGAATTTTTGTGATGGTTTTGAAGTTTTAAGGTACATCTAATTCACCTCCCTCTCATTTGTCTTGTGCATTCAACACTAGGACCCATGGATCTATATTTTATGGTTCCTTCTTAAAAAAGAAGATATTTTTTTATATATTTTATTTTGTGAGAGATGTCAAGAAGGAACAAGAGTGAGAGTCCTCAAGCTGGTTAAGGGAGGCCATCAAAACACACAAAATGCATATTTACCATAATGTCATACTTTGGCAATGTTTCCAGTCCATCATATCAAGATAGAACTACATCATCAACACTTGCACCAAATATTAATGGAGAAGGTGATACCTTAGAGGAAGATTGAAATAAGTTAATTGAGTTGGATCAGGATGATAATGTTTTGGAATATGTTCTAAGGGATACCTGAGGTAGTCAAAATGAGTTAATTGACCTGGATGATAGTGTTAGTGCCATAGATGATGTTGCTGCAAGGAAGGGGGAAAAAATCCAAATAAAAATGGGGTGCAAGTGGGATATGACAAATAATTTTCAGATTGATTGGGTGTAAAAGTACACATTCATTGAACATGTGGATAATGTAAAAAAATATCAACCTCCAATAAAATGCGGTGTAAGATTTGTAGTTAGAAATATAAAAGGAACAAGAAGTTGCAGCTAAAACTTGACACTATAGAAAAGCACATCAATAAAGCTTATGAAAAACAAATCATAGATGGAAAGAAAAAATCAATAGTAAGATGTAAATCACAAGAAGAATGTCTTCATGTTAGCATGCCCTGAAATATGATGAGCATATTCAAATAAAGGTAAAGCTTGCTAATTATGAAGGTTCAATTGAAGCACAATTTGGAAAGATAATGGCAGGAGCACAACTAAAAAAATTGTTTAGTTGAGTGTCATTTTTCATATTTTTCCAAAGGGTATACTATGATAGACTACCCAAAATATAATATTTTATTATCATTTTTGGGCATTCCTAACTTTCCTAGCATACATTTGTCAATGAAATGTGGATAGGAATGGGAAAGTTGTCTTTCTAAGGTGGAAAAATAACATTTACATGAAAAAATAAAATAGTCAACCTTCATTGCATTATCTTTAGATGAAGTTACTACAGTAGATAATATTTCTTGTGTATGTATGCATGTGTATATTATACACAAACATGTTAGCCAACCTCATCTAATCTGTGTTCATTAAAATGGAGGGTTCAACATCACAAAATCTATTTGAACTAGCTCAAAAATATTTGAATGAAATTGGAGGTATGGATGAATAATAATTGCCAAAAACTTGGTGTGTAGGAGTTGATGAAGCTTCAATAATGCAAGGTCATAGGAATGGTCTTTGCATAAAGTTACAAGCTACTTGTTCACCATACATGATTTTCATTCACTGCATGCCCCTCATAATGAATTTAGCATTTAAAATTGTAAGAAAGTTTCCTTTAGTATCAAAAGTTGAAAATCTAGTCTGCGAGCTCTACTCATACTTTTGTTGAAGTCCCAAATGGTTTGTGAAATTTCAAAATTTTGGTGAGGGAATAAAAATAGGAAATAATCTTCTTAAGGATGTTGATACCAGATGGATCTCCTTGCATTGACAAGTGCAACGAGTTTTTTTAGAATATTAATCCTTGATTAGAGTAATGTACAAGCATCGCCACACAATAGGAAAAGCTCCTAACCTCTTACATAGGTTAAGCAATATAGAGACACTCTCAACTTTATCTAGTCTTCTCCCCATGTTGGACGAAATGAACAATCTTGTGAAAAAATCCCAAGAAAGAACTTTGTATATTTATGAATATAGTAAACTACGTAGAATGACATGAAATACCCTCAATAATCTATATCTATCAAATTATCCATTTGGAAGTTAATTACAAATTTGAAGAATCCTAAAAAAATATTTTAATGCAAGCGGGGAGTTATGTATCTTTGTACATGGATTTGAGATACCAATGCAATATTGTACAACAATTAGGTGCTCCACCAAAGAAGTAACTATTACAAAGAAAGCTTTTAGTGAAATTGTTAAATTTGTAAGTACTACCTTAAAAGGTATTGCAAGATATATCTCCTCAAATATTCTAGAATGATTCACTCAAGATTAACTACTCCAATCCATGTCTATTGTGTATCTTCAGTATTGGGTCCAAGCCCACCGTCAACCAAACTTTTTCATAGAATGCAATTACCTTGGTCGATTTTTTTCTGAAAAGTTCAAAATATAATGGACAAAAATAGAAGGAATTATAAATGCAACTACGATTAGAGAACAATTTGGCCATTTTGCAACAACTATGATTGAACATTTTGAATCCTTCAAGAATCCCATGCAAGCAATATTAATAACAAGGCTTTGGGAAACCTTAGGTCAAAGTGAAATATGTGTTATTCATTATCAAAATATTTCAAACTTGTTGATTTATGTCAAACCATGATATTAGGGTCAATGGAGGATGAGAGATTTTTCAATACATTAATTTTTTGAAATCAAAGATAAGAAACAAACTAGACAATAATTTGGAAATTTTATTGAAGATGTATAGAATTAGGTACAATACCCAAAGTTTTCCTTTTGAAAGGGAACTCACAATCTAGAAGAGGTAGTGGAAAATGTGTCAAAATATTTAATTTTAGTTGATTAAATAACTCACTCTATTGATGAAATAATTTCAAGGAGAGTGATGTTAAATACAATAATAAGTGGAGAAACATCATGAAAATGTCAAATTAGTTCACTTCCAAATGAAACTGATGTGAGTATAAGGATTTTAATGAGATATGAAAAAAAGATAAAGTTTTTGGATGGTAATAGTATGGAATTTAATTAGGCATTGATGTGTAGAGATCCCAACTTTAATAATATTGAGGATGGAAATAGGAAGGTGATTTATGATTGATAGTATGAGGATACTTTTCCTCCATTAAATATTAACAATGTTGAGGTAAATATAGGATTGGGTGGAATGAGTTTGCAAAACATGCAAAATTTTAGTTAGACATAACTCAACATATGATGTATGTAAAATTTTATTCTCATAATCTTCATGTGAAGATTAGAAGAAAAATGAAATGTTAATTCTTGGTATGTGAAGCCAGAAAAGTCCTTAAAGCTTTTTCTTGTCACAATGTTGAATATATCTTTTATCGTGAAGCATTTCAAAAGTTTAGAAAAGGAAACCATCGGTGTTGAAAATGCACCCCTAAGTAGGTGAGTGAGTTCATAGCCTCCATAATATATGATAAACAAGATGATGATACAAATGGTCCAACAACATGCATAAAAGGAGTTCAACTGGAACATGTAGAAGTTTAGAAAAAAAATATATTAAGAAAATGATACAAGAGTATCCTAAGCCTAAGAACAATCTTGTATATACCAAAAATGTTTATTTTTGTGTTTTTATGTTTTGTAAGTTTTTTCAATTATTTGTGTCTTTCTACATTGTCATAGTTACAAATTTATTGTCATAATTTCAAAACAATAATATTAGTCATAGTCAAGTGATGAAACACACGCTTATATTGAAAGGGGGGTGAATCACTATAGATCAAAACTTTACTTTTCATAACTTAAATAATCACATAGAAATATTACTTCAAACCTTAATTATCCATAATAATACTATTCATGCAAGATGTGGCAATTAAGAACATGCACAAGAGACACACAATTTTATATGGAAACCCTCATGGGAGAAAACCATGGCAATTTTTTTCTTGTATTAATTATTCTTACAAAATTTGTAGGAACCAACCCATTGGAGACTCCAATCCCCACCACTAAGAACCAACCCAACAAGAGACACCAATCTCTCTCAATAAGAGGCTCCAACCTCTCGATCTCCTCAAATAGGAGGCTCCAACCTCCACAAGAACAATATAGTAGTTTTATTTGTAAATTTTTATATCTTCCCTCTCAACTACTTACAAATATACCATGCATCCACTCATAAATTCTACAATATAATCTTCAATAATTTTTTCCATAAAAAATTCTCACTTCTCTCAACCCTAGCGATGATTGTACTCTCTTTGAATGTGAGGGGTATGAATAGCATCCTAAAAAAAAGGTTATTTGTGAATTGATTTGAGTTCATTCTTTGGATTTTTTTTCCTTTAGGAAACTAAGTTATCTATTGAAATTATGTTGAATGTGGCTTCAAAGATCTATGGTAGAGGCTAGTGTTAGTGTGTGGGAACACTTGGTAGCTCTAGTGGGGTGGCATGTTTATAGAATCTGCATAGAGTTAGTTTGTTCTAGTGGATCTCCAATAGGTATTATATTTCTTGCGTTGCTTCTAATTTGGAGTCAGGTGAGAGGATTATGCTTTCCAATATTTATTATCCTACTAATTTCCTTGGGAAGGCACAACTGTGGGATCATGTAAGATATGTGAACTCTTTAGATCCTTTTCTTGGATTTTGGTGGGAGATTTCAATGTCATATCCTCTTGAGAGGAGAAGAGAGGTGGTAATGCTTGCCTGGATCCTTCTTCAAATTAACTAAGAGATAATGTTGGTTTTCTAAACTTGGTGGATATCAAGCCAACCAATGGTATATTTACTTGGAAGAATAGGAGAAGTGGGGAGGAAACTAATTCTGAAAGGTTGGATAGGTTCTTAGTGTCTTGCTTTTGGGTTGGTAATAGGTGGAAAACTAGCTCGGAGATTTTGGATTGGAGAGGTTTTGATCATTGGTCGATCAAACTCTTTGTGGACTTCTCCAATTATTCTAAGAAGTGGTCTTTTTTATTTTAGCTCATGTGGCTTAGATATGTGAATCTTCATAACCTAGTTATTGACTAGTGGTTGTTAGGGTTCAAATTGATTAGAGAAATAAACATTAACAATTATATGTGGATTAAATAACCTAAGAATAACAATGAAGAATAACACAAAAGAGATCAACACAAAAATTTAACATGGTTCACCCAATATGGGCTACATCCACAAAAACTCAACCACCCAATGATTTAATTTTCCAGTGCAAAATAGATTACAATCTCACAAATACCATGCCACAACATACATCCCAACTGCTTATAACAAGCTTTTCAGAAGCTTCTAGAATTAGGGTTTTGCAAAGTCATTTTTTCATTTGACATGTTAATGGGAAAACCTTGACGTGTTAGTGGGAAATTCTTGACGTGTTAATGAAAAAAAATTGGGGGTTGCACCCCTAAACCCTTGCTATCAAGGGCTATCACCCCCGAACCTTGGTGAGGATATGTTATGAACACATATTATTTGCATGATCAGTCACCACATATCAACAATCTCCTACTTGGAGACTAATTAGGTTCCACACCAAAAAATCTCACACTTGAAGACCGATCCTGGACGACACCGCTACACTTGCAACTCAGACAAAATATAATATCCTATCTCTCTTGAAAGGTAAATCTCTATCAGTAAGCCTCAAGAGATAACCCCAAGGTCTCTAATGTCAAGTCTTGATAATGCATAAACAACTCAGTGATAAATGTGAAAATGTTGGTAATCACAAGGGGCCTTACAAATGAACAATGTTGGAAGCATACTTTCATCAGATGCAACAATACGGTGATGCTTTTAATCCTAAAACTAACCCAGATTCAAAATAAACAGCAAAAGAGATAAGGGTTAAGAGAGATTTCTAAGACTAAGACCTAAGATCAATCACAACAATGATGAATGTTGTAGATGGACAGATCCCCAATGAAACCAATCTCTGATTGATCAAGGACAAGCCTACAACTCCACAGAAACGGTGCAATCTTCTAAGGAAACTGAAGATTTTCAGACTTTGAACATTCATTCACACACCCAATAACTAGCGCAATGTAAACAAGCATCCACAGTTGAACTTAGCACAAAATAAGGCCCAAACTAACTTTACACAACAAATTATAGTCAGCAAATTGCTAAAAGTATGGACCAGAGATCGATCAACATCATTAACATTTTACCATTATTGCAAAAGAACTGAAATCTAACATCTAACATTGAGAATTGAGAACAAGAAACCATAAACTATCAAAGTGTAACACAAAGCTTGCCAAATCAACAATCCAATTGCATTAACTTCTCCAACATTACATAACAATTTCTAGTCTCTTTCCTCTCCTACAACTACTATCTTGCATAATCTAACTCCTAACTTAGCCAATTCTGGCTTCTAATAAGCTCTTCTAACCTAGTCTTACCCCCTTACAAATGAGAAGGCACTGGCCTTTTATAGAAAATTACATTTTGAATCAATGGCCAGGATTTAATTCATCCAATGGCACAAATTACACCTCTAGAAGCATCTAGCAGTTACATTTAATTTGGGAGCTCAAGGTACATCATCATCCAATTGCATAAAAGCAGTTACATCATGGAACAATGAAAAACAATATTATGCTAGCTTGTCATTAATGAAAATTCTGATTGGATGATGAAATCAGCTTCACATGCCTTCTAGAAACTCCTACCAGTTGTAGACAGTTTGGGCACGGATTCTCATGCAAGTTCCACTTTCAAATTTTGAATTGAACTCTTCCATATTTCCCTTTTGGCACGAATCCATATGCAAGTTCCACTTTTAATATTTATTTAATCCTGAAAAATAGATATCATCATTAGTAGTTCACATGTCAAAAAATCCAATCCAAATTAAACTTGAATAAAGTTTTGGCCTTTAAAAAAAAAAAAACTTACATTTTTTAATGGGAACTTTTCATTTTCATAATTTTTTCCATTTTTGAAAACTTTTATTTTCGAAATTTCTCTATCCATCTCAAGAATTTCATTTTCGGAAACATTTTAGAATTTCAAGGAAAAAATCTCCATTTTTGAAAAAAAATGCATCTCGAAAAAAGTTTCAATTTAAAAAAAAAATCATTTTTGAAAAGAAAATTCCATTTTCAAAAAAAAAAATCGATTTTTTCCACTTTTGAAAATTTTCGGGTTTTTAAGGAATTTCGGGATTTTCAGGGGTCTCGGGATTTTGAGGGGGTCAAGGAATTTTCGGGAATATCCTGAGGGAGCGGATTTTCCCAAATTTCCTATAGGGTTGAAATCCCCTAGACCTCATAACTTTTTTTCTACAAGGAATTTTCAAAAAGTTCAAAAAACAACCCTACCTAATTTTTCGTCCTCTATCCACATATGCAAAAAATATTTACATATAACATTGAAAATTCACTTCAAAATCCCCATTTTCGAATTCCAAGATAGACAAATTTCCCCTAGAGCCTCCTTATCAAACCCAGTCTAGACTTAATGCCAAAATAACCTCCCAAGAAGAGCAAAACCAAAATTTTACCAAGCCAAGAGGCAGAGATGCAAAAGAAAAAAGAGGGTCCCCACCTTCAGTGGGGTGTGTGTGTGAAAATTGCACAACACTAGCTAGTTTCTTATGTCCACCATTATCAGTCATGAAGGCCAACAGAAACTGATGAGGAAATTAGTTTCTCCCATGTAATTCCTTTGTGAACATATCTGCAAGATTCTCACTTGTGTGAATTTTCTCTAGCTTCAATTGTCCATCCTCCAAAATTGACCGGATGAAGTGGTATTTGAGTTGTATGTGCTTATTTTTTGAATATAGATTTGAATTATTAGCAAGATGAATGACACTCTTCCTATCAATGTACAAAGTGCTATCTTCTTGTCGTTGTCCCAATTCCTACAAAAAATGTTGTAACCCAATCATATCCTTGCTAGCTTTTGTAGCAGCAACATACTCAGCTTCAATGGTTGGAAGTGCAACAACCTTTTGCGGCCTTCAAATCCAACTAACTGTAGTACCTCCTACGGTAAAAACATACCCTGTAGTACTCCTCCTACTATCAATATCACCTTCCAGATCAGAGTCAACATATCATTTTAGAGCAAAAAATTTTCCTCCAAAACATAGTTTCTTTGAAGTAGTACCTCTCAAATATCGAAGAATCCATTTTACCGCATTCTAATATTCCATTCCCAGTTTTCTCATATACATACTCACCACTCCCACTACATGTGCAATATCTAGCCTTGTGCATACCATTGCATACATCAAGCTACCAACTACTGATGCATATGGTATATTAAACATTTTATCCTCCTCCTCTTGTGTCTTTGGACACATCTCCTTAGTCAACTTAAAATGACTAGGCAAAGGTGTACTAACTATTTTTGCATTATGCATGTTAAACCTTTTCAACACCTTCTCTACATACTTGCTTTGAGACAAAAATAACCTTTTTTTGTCCTATCCCATGTGATCCTTATAACAAGGATTTGTTTTGCTACACCCAAATCCTTCATAGAAAATGAATTTTCTAATTTCTACTTAAGTTCATTAATATGTTGCGTGTTATACCTGTTAATAAGCATGTCATCAACATAAAGCAACATGATAATATAGCCGTCATTACCTAATTTCTTAAAATAAACACAATAATCAGAATGACATATTTTGTAACCTTGTTCAACCATAAAACTATCAAATTTCAAATACCATTGCATGTAAGGAAGCTAAGGTAGTGAAACAACTTCCTACACAAATCTTGAGAGGAGAAAAATGCAAAACTTTTACAGATATTTAGCAATTACAAAAACTTAAACAAAAACAAAACATAAATATCATGCATACCATGACATAGTGATTTACATGGGGAAAACCCTTTCAGGAGAAAAACCCCACAATCCAAAAGTTTCCCAATATATTATTTAGTAAATCAAAAATATTACAATATACTTGTAGAGCAAGCTTCCCACAGGAGTATCACCACTCAGAGATCAAGAGACAACATGATCACTATCAGACTCTCAAAATACATCATCGTCTCTCTACCATAGCCGTTAACAAAATATTTTCCATTAGATCTAAAACCTAATAATGAATAGTATAGATTTACAATATATCATTATTTAATGTATGTCATTCATTTTAGGAGTTTCCTTAAAAAGTTAACACGCTCACATTTTTCTCCTCAACGCCACCCCATGCTACCATTGTATACACCTATCGATGTAACTAGGAAATATATATATATCATCTTATCAACAATAAACCATTTGCAAGGTTGAGGCACATTTTCCCAACAAATCTCCCACTTGTTAAACACCTTGCAAGAGTAATGGGATGGAGTAAACATTGTCTCTTAATTGCTAGGGGCCAAAAGGCCAATAGACTCTGAACACCATCTAAACTTCTCTATGCTCATGGGCTTAGTTAAAGAATAAATAAAATCCATCAAAGTCTCTACCTTAACCAACTTCACCCAACCATCTTTGACCATATCTCTAACAAAATGATACAGTACATCAATGTGCTTGGTCCTAGCATGAAATGTTGGGTTCTTGGCTAGACATATCTCACTCTGACTATCACAATAAATTGTCACCACGTCTTATTTTATTCCAATATCTGAACACAGTCTTAAGCCAAATGGCTTCTTTATAAGCATGAGTAGCTACCGTATACTCTGCTTTAGTAGTGGACAAAGCAACCACAACCTGTTGCTTACTCATCCAACTAATTACACCACCAAATAAAGTAAACACATAAGCATTGGTGGATTTTTTGATATCAACATCACCTGCCCAGTTTAAATCCACATAACCATGATATCAAGGGAAATATCATCTTCAGTCATATTACTATGATAACATAAGAAAAAATTTGAGGTGCCCTACAAATATCTGAAGAATCTTGTAACTAGAACCCAATGATCTTACCAAGATTAGACATATATCTGGAAAGAACTCCCACTACTTGGGCAATGTATGGTCTAGTAAAAATCATAGCATACATCAAACTTCCAACTACACTCTAGTAAGGCACTCTACTCATGTCTTCCATCTCTAATGGGGATGTTGGACAATCTGAAATAGATAACTTTGTTCCAATTGAAACAGGAACACATAATGGTCTACAATCCTACATATCAAACCTCTGTAAAATTGAGTTGGAATACTTACTTTAGCCAAGCCATAGCTTTTTGTTCTCTCTATCTCTTTTAATTTCCATCCCAAGAATGTATTTAGCTGCACCAAGATCTTTCATTTCAAATTTGGTAGCAAGTTGATATTTCAGTTTTGAAATCACACATTTCCCTTTGCCAATAAATAACATATCATCAACATATAATGCAATAAGTATGAAATGATCACCATTAGTTTTATAATAAACACAATGATTTGATTTAGAATGCTCAAATCCCAAATGCAGCACATATGTATCAAATTTTTGATACCACATCCTAGGAATCTGTTTTAAGCCATACAAAGATTTCTTCAATTTGCAAACCAACTTACTTTTACCTTCCACCATGTAATGCTCTAGCTATGTCATATAAATATCCTCCTCCAAATCACCATGAAGGAAAGCAGTTTTCACATCCATTTGCTCAACTTGTAAATTATAAGCAATAACAATAGAAAGAAAAAATCTAATAGATGTCATTTTTGCAATAGGAGAAAATATCTCACCATAATATCCACCATCAACTTGAGAGTAACCCTTTGCAACCAACCTTGCTTTGTACTTCTCAATACCTCCATTTGACCCAATCTTTTTTCTTGAACACCCATTTGCAACCAACAAGTTTTCATCCTTTAGGAAATGGTACAAGATCCCATGTATCATTCTTTTTCAAAGATTCAATTTCTCCATCCATATCAATCTTCCAAGATTCTGCATCATTCATACCTAGTGCCTCTTCTATATATTTGTGTTCATCCATGTTAGTATTCAAAGAAAAAATACATCTCCAATCATCAAGTATATACCTTTCAGGTGGTTGTCTATGTCTTGTGGATGTATGAACAAGTTGAGTTGGAGGTTCTTCCTCCTCTTTTGAAGATTCAGAGCTAGATGAGCTCTCCTCAACTTCTTGTCTATCCTTGGGCCTCGATTCAACTTTCTCAGGTGTAGAAGGAAATTGAATCACATCTTCATGTTTGCTTTGTTCTAGCTGCAATGTAACAAAAGAAGGCTTAGTTTCTCTAAAAATAACACTTCTACTATGTATTACCTTTTGTGCAACAGGATCCCAAATCTTGTATCCTTTCACACCATAACTATATCTAATGAAGATGCATTTCATAGCCTTGTTCTCCAACTTTGTTTGCTTCTCCTTTGGCACATATGCATATGCCTCACAACCAAAAACTCTAAGATTTCTTAATGAAGGCTTGCAACCCAACCATGCCTCTATAGGAATATTATGAACAAGAGTTGATGTAGGAGAACTGTTAATTAGGTAACAAGTAGTGGCAACAACTTCAACCTAAAACCTTTGTTCTAGGCCAGCACCACTAAACATACTCCTAGCCTTCTCCATCAGTGTCTTGTTCATTCTTTATGCAACTGCACTCTATTGTGGAGAATACAAAGTTGTCTTCTGTCTATAAATACCACAATCTTTACAAAATCTATCTAAATTGTTAGAGAAAAATTCACTGCCATTATTAGACCTCAAACATTTATTTTCTTTCCAATCTGCAACTCAACCATTGCTTTAAATTCTTTAAATCGACTAAAAAATTCAGATTTACTCTTTAGAAAATATACCCATGTCCTTCTATTATAATCATCAATAAATGAAACATAATATGTGGATTTACCAATCGAAGGAACATCTACAGGACCACACACATCAGAATGAATAAAATCCAATATACCACAAGATTTATGAGAACTTGAGTAAAACTGGACATGGTTTTGTTTTCCATAAATGCAATGCTCATAAAAATCAAATTCAAGATTACAATCAAGCAGACCTTCAACAAGGTTTTTTATTTTTCAAGGTCCTTAGACCCTTTTCTCCAATGTGGCCAAGTCTTTGGTGCCATAACATAGTTTTCTCTATAGGTAACTTTGTCTCAAAAGATAGAGCGCCTTTGGGTACCCAAAAGCCATGACCATCTACTGAAGGTGATACCCTCACTTCTTCCATAGACTTGCTTTTCAAAGAAGTACTATTGCACTCAATAGTGCATGCATCAAGCTTATACAATGTGCCATATTTGAAACCTCTAGAAATCACTATAGCACCTCTAACCATCATGCATCCTGCATCAAAAAATACTACCTGCACACCCACATCTATTAGTTTTCTCACAAATAACAATTTTTTTTCTAATCCAAGGATATGCAACACACCATTAATCCTTTTTATTCTACCATCAAGAAATTTTATTTTAACTTTACCATGGACAACAATGTCTAAATGAGAATCATCACCCAAGTACACCTTACCTCCATCAAATTCTTCATATTTAGAAAACCAATCTCTATTAAAATTCATATGGAAAGATGCATCTGATTCAATTAACCATGCGTCATTACCCTGCATGAGTTTCCAAAGTTGCAATGAATGTGTCGCCATCTTCCTTTTCAGACTTAGAATCATAATCAAATTTCTTCTTTTTCTTCTTCTTTTCTTCTTTGCATTCCTTATGAACATGCCCAGGCTTACCGTAGTTCCAACAAATAACTTTGGACTTTCCAAGAGATTTAGATCCCCCCCTAGACTTGGATTTGTCACACTTCTCATTTTTTTTCCTTTTTCCTTAGGTCTTCCATGAACATTTAGGGTCTCCTTGGAAATTATGGATACCTTCCTCCTCATCTCTTCAGAAAGGAAAGAACCCACCACATCTCCAGTCGTCAAAATAGCATAAGCTCTCCCAATAGCCATAACAAGAGAATCACACAAATCAAGAAAAGAACAAAGCCAAATTTGAAATTTCTCCTCCTCATCTATTTTGACACCAACTGATGTCATTTGATCCACCAACATATTGAATGCTTCTAGGTGATCTATAATTCATCCACCCTCTTCCATTCTCAAGGAATACAACTTCTTCCTCAAGAAAATCTTGTTCACTAAATATTTGGCCTGATACATCTCACCAAGCTTCTTCCATAGTTTTTGTGCAAAGGTATCCTCATGAAATTAATTAAAATAAAGTCTTTCAAGCACAATTTGACTAGACCCTTGGCTTTATGGTCCATAGCATCATATTGAGCAACCTGATTAGGATCTGCAAGCCTTGAAACATTCTCATCAACAACATCCCAAAGATCTCGATCTATCAACAAATCCTCCATCTTTAGCTTCCACATCTCAAAATTATTTCCAAAAAATTTATCCATCTCTATTCTCCTTGATGAACTTTCCATCAAAAAATTCCCGCAACAAGATCACAAAGTTTCTTCTACACAAGCTCCCAGTCAAATATAGATTAGTTCAAAAAAAACCCAACAACCCACAACTGAAACCAAAGGTGATCAAGCTCTGATACCACTTGTAAGGAAGATAAGGTAGCAGAACAACTTCTTACACTAATCTTGAGAGGAGAATAATGCAAAAATTTTACAGATCTTTAACAATTACAAAAGCTTAAATAGAAATAAAACACAAATATCATGCATACCATGACACGGTGATTACGTGGGGAAAATATTTTTTAGGAGAAAACCCCATTCCAAAAGCTGCCCAATATATTATTTAGTAAATCTCAAATATTACAATGTACTTGTAGAGCAAGCTTCTCATGGAAATATCACCACTCAGAGATCAAGAGACAATACGGCTTCTATTAGACTCTCAGAATACATCACCATCTCTCTACCGCAGTCATAATACAACACCCTCATAAAATAGAGTTACATTCTAGGGCAAGACAGGCCAACAAAATATCTGTCATTAGATCTAAAACCTAATAATGAATGGTCCAAATATATAATATATCATTATTTAATGTATGTTGGCCATTTTAGGAGTTTCCTAAAAATGTTAACACGCTCACATTTTACTCATCAATGCCACCCCATGCTACCATTGTATGCACCTATCGGTGTAACTAGGAAATATATAAAAATATATATCATCCTATCAATAATAAACCATATATAATTGCAAGGTTGAGACACATTTTCCCAGCATTACCAAGGTGCTTGCTTCAGGCCATACAAACTCTTTAACCTACACACAAATTCCTCCTTACCCTTGACCTTATATCCCTGTGGTTGTTGCATGTATATTTCCTCTTCCAAATCCCCATGGAGAAATGTTGTTTTCACGTCTAGTTGTTCAAGATGCAAGTCTTCCATAGCCACAAGACTTAGCATAGTTCTAATAGAAGTAATCTTTACAACCAGAGAAAATATTTCATCAAAATCTATACCTTTTTTCTATACAAAACCTTTTACCACGAGTCTAGCCTTATATCTTTTCATGCCTCCATCTTCTTCCTTCAACTTGTAACTCATTTATTTGGAAATGCTCTTTTACCTATAGTAAATTGGACTAAGTCCCAAGTTTGTTTCTGCAACAAAGAATCCATTTCCTCTTTCATTCCTAGCTCCCACTACTTTTTGGTATCTACCTGCATTGCTTCTTCATAACCTTCAAGTTCACTAGAATCAGTTAATAATATAGAATATAACAATGGAGAAAATATTTCCGGAGGTCTAGTTGTCCTTGTAGAATGTCTAACACTTGCACGAGTTAGTGGGATTACTTTTTGTTGTTGAGCATCAGGTACCACTGGTATTTTACTTTTTGGAATCTCATCCAACACCACATATTCCTTTTTGTTCTATTCATGCTTCTTTTCCTGTAGTTGATCCTTATACATAACCTCATTGAATATAATATCTCTACTCCTAACGATTTTATGATTTTCATAATCCCATAACTGATAACCAAATTCATCTACTCCATATCCAATGAAGGTACATTTATTAGACTTAGCCTCAAGCTTGGTTCTATTTTCAATATCAACATGGACCAAAGCTTCACAACCAAAGGTTTTCAGAAATGAATAGTTTACCTTTTCACCCATCGATGCCTCCTCTGGAATTCCATCATCCAAAGGATTTGAAGGTCCCCTATTTATTTGTTGTACCCCAAATTAAAAAAAAAATCTACACTTAGGCATTTTGAAGAAATGAGTAAAAGTCATGTTAAAATAGTCAAAAAGGACCAAAATTGGGTGTGCACGTCTTGCATGAGGGGTAAAAACTTGAAATTTTCAAAATTTGATGATTTGGGTATGCTCAGAGTGACCAAGTTTATAAAACCCAGATCTCATTTTCTCATCCCTACTTTTTAGGAAAATTGTTATTTTTAGAAACTTTCCAAAAATAGTAACTTTTCTGGGTTTTTCTAGGTTTCTTTCGAAATGAATACTAGAAAATTTTCCTAAAAATATAAATTTTGGTTGTTAGGGTTCAAACTGATTTTGATTGGCTCAAAATACTTCATCATCAAGCTGGTGCAGTCAAAATCACAAAACGATCAATTTTGCCCTAGTGGATCTATTTTGCTTTTTCAATTTCAAAAAGCATTTTGGGAGCTCTAAAGCCATCAATGGAGGCCAGTTAGCTGCCAGGTGTCAGATTCAACATTCAAGCACTAAAGAGAAGATGATTATGATGAATGTGCATGTAGATTGAAGAAAGGCAAAGGCAAGCACGTGGAACGAGGAGAGGAAGGAAAAAACTACAAAATAAAAACTAAGTCTGGAAGCCATGGGTGCCCCTAGAGGAGATAGGCACCCAAATTTTCAAGGCATCAGATGGTGGAATTAGGGTCCGTGCTTCCAGGAAATGTTGTTCAAATTCTTCCCAGCTCTGCCGCAAGTCCGGTAGTGCCATCATCAGATCAACCATTCATCTAGAATTTGAGATCAAACAGGGAGGTTTCAACCAAAAGATAGAAGGAAAGCCATGAAAATTTTGAAAAAAATTCTAAGTCTGGGAACTAGGGGTGCCCATCCTTTTGGAAGCTCAAACTCAGCAATGAGGGTTTGCAAATGAGCTCAATCTCTTCGGGATTTAGTCAGCTTCACAATGGATGTCTTCTTCAGATTGTCAGACTTGTCAATCACTGGAAAGTACAGATCAAGTTGAAGGTATAAAATGGAGTTTTAGGTTTGAAGATGAAAATCAAGTAAAAATGGCTAAGTATGGAGGAGTTGGGTGCCCCAAAAGGAGATAGGTGCCCTTGATTTTGAGGGCATAAATAGATGAATTTTCCAATGAAGCCTCCAACATGTCTTCTTCAGATTCGACCAAGCTTTCCAATGAAACCATCAACAAGTCAATCAGAGTTGGTAGTCATCAGATGTTGAAGGTGGAATAGAGGAAAAAACACAAGAAAAATAGCAAAAGTCAAAAGCAAGGTGAAAAACATAGAAAAATTTCTAACTCTGGTGAAGTTGGGTGCCCCAGCTAGCCAGGGGTGCCCAAGATTTTAAGCCCTCAAATGCAACTTTCAGGAGACATCACTCCCAAGAGACCCCCTTCAGAATCAATCAAGCTATCCAGTGAATCTGATGGTCAATCGATCAAATCAATCTAGCTCCCAGAATTGAGAATTCATTAGAAGATCAAAGGGAAACATGGAGAGAATGAAGAGCATGAAAATGACTAACACTGATAAAGTTGGGCACCCTAGAAGAAGAAGGGCGCCTATGATTTTGAAGGTCTAAATGAAGTTTCTAGCCAAAGTGCCTCTAGAAAAATCTTGTCAAATTCGATCAAGCTTTGCAAAAAATAATTCAGCTCATCCATCAAATCAATTTGGAAACTGGAGATCGAAGATCAAATAGGGTTCAAAATCATGAAAAGGTTGAAAACTCAGAAAAGTGACTAAGTTTGGAAGAGATTGGTGCATCTAGCCAAGAAGGGCGCCCAAAATGACTTGCCTTAGCCAAATTTCCAAAATTTTCAAAATTTCAAGATGAAGATAAAACATCTATGTTCAATGCACAGGAAAATTTTATGGTTTGGAGGATTAAAGCAAAAGAAAGTAGAGTTATCTCAAGCCTAAAACTTATTTAAAGAGGCCTTTGCCATTCAATCTTCATCATTCTTTGCAGGTGGCATCCAAGCTGAAGAGGAGCAACAATTAGAGAATTTTCTTTGAGAGCTCAAGTTTGTTGATTGTCAGAAGTTCTTCATCAATTTTTAGACTAGCAACATAAGACCTTGCTTTTTCATGCTTTTTTCATCCAAAACATCAAATTTTTGAAGGTCAAGGTTTTCAATTTTTAGTGATCGAGGTCTTCTCAGTTCATCATTCTGAAGAAATTTTGAAGAAATTTTTCAAGTTGCAGCAACTGCTTTTTCCTTGCATGTCCATGAAATCATGAAAATTGCCAAGATTTGATCATATGGGTCCTCCTAAAACATTCTTCTGAAGAAAACCCAGATAACAACTTTTTTCAAGAAAATTTCAGATTCTAGGGTTTGCTACTTTTTCAATCAGCCCTTAGTATTTTTCAAATCTAATCAACTAGGTTCGTCTCAAATGTGTTTCTAAACAAAAACTAGATGCCAAATTTTTTTGTGAAAAATTGAAGAAATTAGGGTTTGCTGCTTTTTCAGTCTAAACTCAAAATTTTCAAAAACAGACGATCTGGGTGTTCTTGTAACTAAATTCTGAACAAAACCCATATCTCAGAAAAATTTCAAAAAAAAAATTGTCTGTTTGAAGAAGAAAAAAACTAGCATTCGAAATTTAGAAAGTGTACAAATTTTGTCTGAATATAGGAAAGTTTACAAGCAATCTTCAAGGTCTTTAGTGTGGAATACACTCCCAATGATTTCAAAACCAAGTTAGTACTATACCATGACTTCATCAAAATAGTTGAGACTAACTTGCATCACATCAAGTCGGTGTTTGACTTACGTGCTTTGGAGAATGCAGGTAACACTGCAATCAAAAACCTAGGGCACTCTGGACTTCTCGCAGCAACATCCATCCCTATTTCAGTGCAGAGTCTGGAATTCATAATTTCTTCCATCAAGCATTACAATCCAATGACATGGGAGATTCAATCAGTAGATGGCAAAGTGATCTACAGTTTGAAACCTAACACGATTAAGAAATGCTTCTCAATTCTCCCTTGGCCTAAGAGTCTGACTATTTCTAAAGGAGAATGTGAAAGGATATGGGAGATGCACAAGGAAAAATACAACAAGAATATTTCACAAAAGTGGATGAAAGAAAAACATAAGACTCTGCCAAAGAACATCGGGCGAGGGGAATTCAAAGATGAAATTGCTATCATGATCACCTTGCTCAATAGGGTCACTGGACAAGAAGATGCTACAAAAATTTAACCCTGGATGTTCTATGTTATACCCCACATCATGAAGAAAACTGAGTTCTATGATTGGGCAACCTTAATCAGTGACAACCTCCATCAACAAATAACAAAATACTTCCAAATTCATGAGTTCCACATGGTCTCCTACCTAGTCTACCTAGTGGCCTTTCAAGGCCAATTCAGAGGGTTGAACACTAAGGGGTCTCTAAACGTACAACATATCTATAACTGCTACCCTCAGATGGAATTCATGAAGTCATTACACCATTACAAGAGGGTGAACGAGGCTTTCCTGATGCACATAGTGCGAGACCTAGATAATGAGTTGCACGTTCGTATTTCATCAACTGCCAAGGAAAAAATAGCAAAATGGGTAGATTGGTTTATACAATTTCCTACATTCACCTACCCCGGATTCTATGGCTTTTCCAATGCTCCACTTATGTTGCCAAAGTACCCATCAGATAAAGTTTTCATGGAATTCCTAAGACAAGCACATGATGTTCACATAGTCTTGAGGAATAGAAAGAAGCCTGCCTTTAGTTTTCCATTTGGGTTGGGAATTTACACATGCAGGTTAGCAGTAGATGCTAAGTCCATGAGTGATGAGTTGGAAAAACTTGGTCTCAAGCCATACAACGAGAGACGATCATATGACCCTCATGGTGTCTTCATTGCCTAACTTGAGAAGAACTATGCTCATTTGCCCGCTCTTGAAGATTTTTGGGCTAACTGTAGAGATGAGTTTGAGGTGTGGAGGCATAGTTACAATAGGCTTACTCTTCATCAAATGAAATACTACCTATCAGAGGATATCGAGCGATTATCAGATGATGATGGAGATGTACTTCTCCCAATGTACATGTTGTCAAATAAAGTCGCACCCTTGCTAAGCTATTAGTTGTAGCAACCTATTGACACATGGGAACACTTCAAGGTTGTGGGAGACCTGGGAATGAAGTGGACCTCCAGATTATGGGCTGGTCCCCCTTAAGATAAATTGAGAAAAAAACTAAAGAATGATGAGGAAAAGAGTAAGAAGGACATACTTGAAATTTAAAACCTATCACTAACAGGTGATACACCAAAGATAAAATATGACAACACTGTAGAAACTTCACAAAAAATCTCAATAGAGCTAAACAATCTCACAACACTGAGATTTATGCTTATAAAAGCAAGTCTATGTAAGGTTCCAACTGTTCTAATGCTTAACACAAGGAAAACAAAGATGTTTTCACAGATATAAACGCAATAGAAAGAGATCACTAACATAAACCTGCACTATGACATAATATTCTTTGCATCCAGTACTGAAGGAATCTGATAAAATGGAGGATTACACAGAATTTTATCATGCAACTCACAAACAATATTAAACAACAAAGAGAATTGGTGAAGGAAATGACTTTCTATTGAGAAAATAAGGAGTCTCGGTATTACAAACCTGTAGTATTCATACAAAAAATGAGTTACAAAGTCTAGATAATGATTTCTTGGGCAGTCTCTCCACTAAGAATTGCCTTACAAAGAGGAAAAAATGTCATATATACAACCAAAGAGTGTCGGCCCCTGCCCTAGGGTTTCTACAAAAATGAGTCGGCGCCTGGACACGTTGGCCCTAGAAGCGCTTTGGAATGAAGTTAATGAGGCATTAAATGTGCATACCCTGTTTGCGTCGGTGAAAGCTTGCTCCCAGGCATGGCCTTCAAATCTTTTACAACGACCACATTAACTCGCAGCCCTCGTGTCCACCCTCGGGACTTTTTCAAAGCCGCTTTGAATGCTCTGTGGCATGGTCATTAACGCCGATCCGTTCCTACCAGTAGCGATCCCAGCTGTCACTGTGACTCACAGTTTCTTCTTCTTCAGCTTTCTTATTGCTCCATATCTTTCAGCAAGTTGACCCCCTTCGAGAAGTGGCATCAGATTTACCCTGTCAGATTCAAACATCATTGCGTCACCGAGCTAACCCATGTCGCACACATTCTGTCGATCATTCTTTATGGGGGAGTCAATCAGTCAAACTGCCTGTGATTTTCCCTAGCACCTTCTGATTGGTTGAATTTGTGCCACGTAGATTCCAAGACAGTAAAAGGTCACTTCCTTAGAATCGCATGTCGGTGAGACACTAACCATGTCTCCCTGATGCGATTATGCCCTTCAGCATTTATCGGCATAGCTTAGGACTGTCGGTGAGAGGTCATAGCGAACTACAGGAGTTATAGCAATGTCCCAAAATTTTTGCCAAGACCATCACTATCGGCCGGAGGTCATAGCGATTTCCCTCGGTTACATCAAAGACACCATTCTTTCGGTGAGACTCCACGTATTCGGAAAGAGGTCACAGCGGGCACTAAGAGTCATACCGATATCCTTTTCGATCAGCAAGTCTATCGCTATCGACAGGATGTTACGGCGAGACCAAACCCCTTACCGAGCTCCCTTCATTTCGACAAGACCCTATCGGGTCGGCAAGACATCATCGCGAGCTCTTCAATGTTTCCTGAGCTTGGATCCTTCAGGGAGTCGGAGTCGGGATGAGAATCAAAACGGGACCGGAGTCAGAATGGGGGCAAAACCAAACAGCTCACGGAATTGGAACTGGAACCAAATCTGAACCTAAAACTTTCATCAAGTTTCAAGTTCGTATTTCATTCTGATCCTACCCCCAGCAACATACAAGGCAAGAAGGAAGAAAGAAAAACACAAGGAATAACAAAGAGGAGGAGACATCCCCCGACCACTAGCAGTGAAAAAGCAAAGAAAAGAAGGGCGGAACCGGGATCGGAACCAGAACAGAAATAGGAACTGGAACTTTTTGAAAAGTTCCAAGTTCGATTTCAATTCTGATCCTGAGTCCGGAAAAATGAAGAAAAGTGCCTAAGGAAA
Organism: Sequoia sempervirens; assembly: GCA_007258455.2. NCBI lineage: Eukaryota > Viridiplantae > Streptophyta > Pinopsida > Cupressales > Cupressaceae > Sequoia > Sequoia sempervirens. Next base: position 57,949,582 of record VDFB02000015.1, on the reverse strand, counting down.
AGAAAACCCAAGGCACAAAAAAACAAAGACCATAGGATGCCAAAACATAAATGGGATCAAAACGAAAACCGATCCTAGGTGGAACACAGCGGGGGCGGAACCGGAATAGAAACAGGAACCAAAACTTTTGGAAAAGTTCCAAGTTCTATTTCAGTCTCGATCCTGGGTCTTCCAAAACACAATAAAAATGGGAAAAAAGGAAAGAAGAAAGAAACAAAGGGAAACAACCACCCCACGGTCAAACGCAAGGTCAAAGAAGAAAACGAGATGCACACAAGTGCAGAACCGAAACCAGAACCAGAACGAAAACGGAAACTGGAACTTTTGGAAAGTTCCAATGTTTGGTTTCGGTCCAACTCCGCCTCCAACAGAACAAAAAGAAAAAGGGCACAAGGAAAACAAAATAGAAAGGGGGAAAACAAGGCAAAAACATAAGATGAAAACCCACCCAAAACTGAATACCTGCACATTGGGCTCAACCCTTGTGGGAGCCACATTTAATCCACGTGCCAAATTTTAAAACATAACCCCTCCCCCTACAGCTACACAAGAAGCAAACAAGTTAGAAAAAGTAGCCCGGATGAACTGTTCCTTCAGTTGGCCCTCATGAACACTCGAAAACATAGGTTACCCTGCCTGATTGAGCCCATAGGTGAAAATTGGGTAACAGTACACTCAAAAGCAAATTGAAGATCAGCCCCTTCCACAAGTCAATTGGGCTAACAAAGAGTCCCTCTCAGTTGAAGAAAGGACAAGACAAGTCCTCGAGCACAACAAGGTTTTCCTAGTCCTCGAGAGGAAGAAATCCATTCCAGTAGTAGAGCTTCCAAGGGTATAGTTATCACTTCCCTCTTCTTTCGCAGCACAATCAAAAGGGAAAGGTGTAGGCAACAGGTCAACTAAAAACATAAGAACAAGGTTGGACTTCTCAAACATAATAATATAGGAGCAGCCAATAGTTGAAATAGAAGCTCCTCCAGAAGAGTCTGTGCCTCAAAAAGAAACAAAATATGTGCCTTTGACACATGATCCTACACCATTGTCAAGGTCTTCGCCAATTCACATTGATCTGGAGGATGAAGAAGATGAAAAGTTGCAGTTGAACCTCCCAAGGAAGTTAGTAGAGATACCACATCTTGGCTTGAGAACTCCTTGGGAAGGAAGAGAAGAAGACCTTCATATCAGTTGAATCTTGATGATCTTGACAACATCTATGAGGAAGCACCTAAGAATAAAGCAAAGAAGCAAGTTCATTTTGAGAGAAATCCTGATGGTGAGATGGCCATGGAGAATGGTACACCTCTTGAAGATAAAAATAGATATGAAGTTGATGTAGATGACTTCATGATGGTGAAGGCTAATCTTGGAAAAAACACCAGACATGTGGATATTAGTTTGTTTAGAGTTGCATTCGAAATCCTTCAAGAAAGAGTGCTCAAAGATGGAGAAGACAAGGCATCCCTCAAGGCTGAAATACAACAACTCAGGCTTTACATTTCTAACCTTATTCATGGCACAGGCTACTCAGTTTTTTCCCCAAGTCTTAGAGACACCAGTTGATCATCATTAGTTGAGGCAGTTGGTAATATGTGGGAAGCAATCTCAAGAATGGATTGAGGATTTTATCATCAGAGGAAAAGAAATCTTGGTGCAGATGTTTCAGCTAAGGGATAACGCTCATAAGCTACATCAAGGAATTCAAGGATTTGAGAAATCAATGGAAAAGGTAAAGCCTAGGCATGAAATCATCATTGCATATTTGGATACAGCCTATGGTTTGATAGTTTCTGGAGAACACAAGAGACAAATCCTTGCATGGAAAGAGCATCACATCTTCAAGGTGAGAACCTATGAGAGGCTAGCCAAGGAGTTTGTTGCATACAGGAAAAGGGTGGTTGAGGCTTTTCTATTCATAAATGAGTTTATTACAGAGATCCTAGCTCAGTGTCATCATGATGATGGTTCCTATGTTAGACTTGATGAAGTGCAAACCCAATTTCAAAGTGTTGTCTGTAACAGTGATGGCGACATGAGTCAGATTTCCATGATGTCAACAAGGTTTGAGAAAGCGGCCAATGAGGTTGAAGATTTCCTGAGATTGATTGCAAATGGAGAGGATATCCTAGAAAAGTGAAACTTTGCTATTGATAGTATTGATGCACCTGATAGAGACATAGTTTCCAAATTTCTAGTGGATGTGATCGAGATTTAAAGCAGCTTTCTTCTAGAAGCTTTCTTTCCACTTTCTTTCTATTCTCAAAACAAATCTTATCTATTCTTTGATGAAGAGAAAGAAGATAAAGTGTAATAGTTGGCATTTCTTTCTTTTCCTACTTTCTTAGGTGGTTAGATGTTATCTTCTTTTAATTTTAGAAATAAAGCTTTCTTGTTGAGCAATCCATAGTTGTAAAAGCAAGGATATTTTAGGGTTCCCTACTCCTCTACTTGTCTATAAATAAGAGCAATCTTGCTCATTTATTTTCAATTGTACTAGTGATAACAAATTGTTGAGCTTATTTTTCCTTCAAGTTGTTGTCTTGTAGTTGTTGTTCACTTTGTGTAAGAACGAGTTTGCAAGTCTCTTTTAGCTACAAGTTCTTGTTCCGTACATGTATTTAGTGTAATCTTTGTTCTAGAGATGTGAGAAATAAAGTCTTGAGCCTATTTTTCATTGATATAATGTCTCAAGTTTCCATTTATTGTGTTATGCTTATATGATCTCTAATTTCAGCTTGCATTGAAAGTGAGTAGATGTATGTTGGAAGGAGAGTTTATCTAAGTATTTTTTTAGAGAATCAAACTTTTTTCATTTCTATTTCTCTTGCTTTGTGTTTTGTTGAGAAAATAGAAACGCCTTTAGTGTAGGTTAGTTGTAGTTGAAATTCCTTAAACAAAAAATCTCAGCTATGACACTTGAGTTTTATAAACCTTGTGCTCTTAGCTGATCAAAAAGATAGGAAACTTAGTTTTAGTTTACTTTCTTGAAAATCATCAGCAAGAGGGAGCTTCCCCTCCTAATTTGAAGAGTAGTTTATCTGTGCATAGTTGTCCATTTCAAATTCACATTCCAGAGGTGTGAATTTAAACGCCAATAGTTTATTAAATAAACATCGGTGTGTATAGAATTTTACCAAAAGAGTAAGGGTAGTCCAACATGCAATCTCATGCTCCTTGCATGCTCCATAATGGTCCTATTCATCCTATTAGACACCATTTTCTTGTGGGGCTCTAGGAACCATTTTCTACCTACATATTCCATTGTATGAACAATAATTTTCAAATTCTCTGCTGCAATACTCGCCTCCATTGTCATATCTAAGATACTTCAACCTTTTTCTTGTCTCATTCACAACCAAAGCTTTCCACTTTTTAAAAGTTTCAAATACTTCTTATTTTCGTTTAGGAAATACACCCTATTTCCCTAGTTGCATCATCAATAAAAGTATAATAACAAGAGCCACCAAGAGAAGATACTCGAACTAGTCCCCATACATTTGAATGCACAAGCTCTAATTTATCACTCTTCTTCTCTTTCCCAACTTTGATAAATTGAACTCTTTTATGTTTTCCATAAACACAATTTTTGCAGAACTCCAATTCAATCTACTTCAGACCTAGTAGCAACTTTCTAGAGTGAAGGATCTTCATCCCTTTCTCACTTATGTGCCCAAGTCTATGGTGCCACAAATTTTTTTTGTCCTTGTAGTAAGTGTTATAATTGTCTTAGTAGCAATTTTTTTTGTAGCAGCTAAGGTAGAGTAATTATTTCCAGTACAAAAATACAATGTTCCTACCTTTTCACCTTTAGCTGCTACTAATGCACCTTTAGTGACTTTCCAAACTTTTTCTAAAAAGGTAACCATGTAGCCTTCACTACCCAGTTGTCCTGTAAAAATTAAATTCCTTCTCAAATTTGGAACATGTCTTACCTCCTATAGCAACCATTCATTTCCATTCTGCAACTTGATTTTTATCTTTCCTTTTCCAACAATTTGACAAGGTTTATCATCACCCAAATATAATTGTCCAAAATCACCTTGAACATAATCTACAAAATATTTCCTATGGGGTGTAGCATGAAATTAAGCCCCTGAATCTATTACCCAAGAATCATTAGCATTATCTAAACACAAAATTAAAGCATCTTGTAATTTATTACATGCAACATTAGCTTCCTTATTGTCATCATGTTGCCTGTCTCCTTGTTTTCCCTTTCAAGACCAACAATCCTTCTTCAAGTGTCTTGGGTTTCCATAGTGCCAGCAATCCATTCTTCCTCTAGATTTAGATCTTCCTTTCTTTGACTTCCCTTGTGACTTCCCACGATTTGTTGGGTTTTTTCCTCTCTCCTTTTTTCTTCCCCTATCCTCTACAGTCAAAGCATTATCCGATGTTGAAGTCTCACCTATGCTTTTCTGTTGCATTTCCTCACTAAGGATAACACCAACAATATCATCAAACTTCAATGTATTTGAACCAGAAACAGAGTTACTTATAGCCATTACCAAGCTATTCAAGCTTTCTGAAAAAGAACATAAAACCAAAAGAGCCTTCACTCTTCATCAAAATTCACTTTTATAGAAGTTAACTGACTGGTAAACATATTAAACTCATTTAAATGATATTTCATAGATCCACATTCAATCATTTTTAGATTAAACAAATGCTTCATAAAAAACACCTTATTTGAGGCTGGGGATTTTTCATACAATTTAGACAAAGCTTCCATCAAATCCTTTGTTGTCTTTGCTTTTGTTATATTGAATTTCATAGATGGTGCCAGGCACAACTGAATGGCTCTTAGTGCCTTTCTATCCAGAATATTCCATTCTTCATCAGACATTGTAGCATCTTTCTTTGCTTTTCCTTGCAATGGCCACAATAGATTCTTTTGATAAAAATAATCTTCTATTTGCATCTTCCATAATTGATAATTCTAGTCATTGAACTTCTCAACCTTGAATTTTCCTTCTTCCATTGCTCCCACTCAAATCTAGAGTTTTCCTACAAATTGATCGAAATACACGTGGCTCTGATATCAGTTGTTAGGGTTTGAGCAAATCAAAGCAATAAACATTAACAATTATATGCAGATTAAATAACCCAGTAATAACAATGAAGAATAACACAAAAGAGATCAACATATAAATTTAATGTGGTTCACCCAATATGGGCTACATCCACAAAAACTCAACTACCCAATGATTTAATTATTTAATGCAAAATAGATTATAATCTCATGAATAGCATGCCACAACATACATCTGAACCATTTATAACAAGCTTTTTGGAAGCTTCTTGAATTAGGGTTTTACAAAGTCATTTTTTTCATTTGACGTGTTGACAGGAAAACCTTGACATGTTAGTGGGAAAGCCTTGATGTGTTAATGAAAAAAAAATTGGGGGCTATGCTCTTGAACCCTCGCTCGAGGCCCGACCCAACCCAAATCCCAATGAAGATACATTATGAGTGTATAGAATTTGCATGATCAGTCACCACATACCAACAGTGGCAGGTTGGGAAGCCGACTCATAATACTATTATGTATTCCTTTTCCAAGAAACTTTAGTATGTTAAATATTGTTCAAAATGTTGGAACATACAACATTTTGGTAACATTTTCTAGGCTAAGAGGGTTGCCCAAACGTGCTAGGATTCCATTACTCAGAAAATTTGTGATCAAGGTCTCTCTCAGGATATTAGTAGGCTAGAAGCTATTGTGGTGAAAGATGTGGGGGAATGGGAATTAATGGAGGAATTTTTTTGGAAGAAAAATTCTTGTATTGATTGGCTCTAGGAGGGGGATAGGAACACTTCCTTTTCTCACAATGTTATTTCCTCTTTTCTATCTTTGGAAGGGGCTCTTCTTTCCTTGTCTACTGTGATTTTGAAAGAATCTATTCGCTTCTTTTTTGCCCTATTCTCTAAGGATTCTCCTCCTGTGGTGGAGGATGAAGCAGTGATCTTGGTTAGTGGACCACCCCTAGTTACCAATGAGATGAACAAATCCTTGCTCAAACCGGTTTCCCTATAGGAGTTGGAGAATATTGTGTTTCAGATGAAAAAGGAAAGGCTTCTGGGCCTAATGGGTTCCCAATGGAGTTCTTTCAAGAATTCTAGGAGGTTATCAAGATGAACCTTCTAGTGATTTTCCATGAATCTAAATAGAACAAACAAATGTTGAAGGCCATGAATGCAAATTTTTTGGCTCTCATCCCAAAAAGAGATGGAGCTAATTCTCTATATCTTTTTAGACCAATAGCCCTATGTAATGTGGTGTACAAGATAATTACAAAGTTGATTGCATAATGTTTAAAGCCTTAGTTGGGCAGGTTAATTTTGAAAGAGCAAGGGGGTATTTTTGCTAGTAGGTAGATTCTTGATGGGGTTATTATTGCTATTGAATCCATCCAGTCTATGACTTCTTCCAAAGAGAATGTCATGTTCATTAAGCTAGATATGGCCAAAGCTTATGATCAGGTTAAATGAGCCTTCTTATTCAAGATCCTAAGGGCTTTTGGTTTTGACAATGCTTTTATTGAGTGGGTGAGGATTTGTGTTACCTCCTCCTTTTATGTGTTGGTCAATGGTGAGCCTACAGAGATGTTTGGTGAAACTAGGGACCTTAGGCAAGGTGATCATCTTTCCCCCTACCTATTCATTTTAATGGCTAAGGTTCTAGAGATATTTATTAGATCTAATGTGGAGTTGGGTCTCATACAGGGTTGGAATTGGGGAAGTAATATTCCCCCCAATTCCATCTTTAGTTTGTGGATGATACTACTCTGATGGGCATGGCCAGAGTTGGTGAATTTTTCACCTTATGGAAGGTCTTGGATACTTATTTGGTGGCTTTATGGCAAAGGATTAACGAGGGGAAATCTTTCATTTATTTATTTAATACTCCAAAGCTTATTCAATAGAGAATTGTAGGGATTCTTAGATTTCAGATTGGCTCACTTCCTTTTGTTTATCTTGGAATTCCTTTGTCTATTCGTTCACTCCCCAAGTTGTTTTGGCATGATGTGATTGATAAGTTTTCAAACAAGGTTAGTCACTAGACTTGTAGGTGGCTCTCATCTACAAGGAGAGTGTCTCTTTTGAAGTTGGTGGTTTAGGATCTACCTCTATATAGGTGCTTTGTCTTGTTAGTCCCTTCTTGCTTTATTAAATAATTTGCGCACCTTTCTCGATATTTTCTTTGTTCAAGTAATCTCCTCCATCGGAAGTGGAGTTTGGTTAAGTGGGATGCTATTTGTAGGTCGAAGCAAGAAGGTGGTCTTGGTTTGTGTAGAGCTGATTTGAATGGGAAGGCTTTGGTTGCTAAGCTTTATTGGCAATGGTGTTCTCAACAACATCAATTATGGGTTAAAACACTTATAGAAAATATCTTAGGGATGTGGAAAGTGCTGATGTTCCTTGAATCAGCTTGGTCGGGAAGGTTTCTATGATTTGGGGCACCCTCAAAAGAGGGGCTAAGTTGGTTAAACATGGGTTGTTTTGGATATGTAATAGTGGTATTGAGGCTTTGTTCTAGTTTGAATTATGGGATGGACATCCTCCTATTATGTTAAAACAACCTCATATGTAGGATTTATGTAGTCACTTTCTAGATGTTGGTTGGAGTCGAGTGGCAGATTTCAAATATCCTATGGTTCTTGATTAGACTAAGGTGTACAGGTGGAAATATCCCTAGGAATGGTCCCCATGGGGATCGGTTGAGGATCATTGAGAACTGGCTACTATTTTGGCTGGTAGGGTTTGTAACTCTCTTTTAGGAAGGGATGTTTTGGCCTCAGGGCATATGATATGAAAGGAAAATTCTCTGTGACTTTTGGGTATCAAGTGTTGTACAAGAACAATTTGGGTGTTCGCGAGTTCCATGGTGGAAGTAGGTTTGGAATAAATTTTCTTGTCCTAAGTGAAATTTCTTTTCCTTGTTGGTGGTTCAATAAAGATGCCTAACCTGGGAGGATCTTAGGAAACATGGTTTTCAAGGCCCTTCTTTGTGTGTTATGTGTTTGTCATGAAGAGTGTACTTATCACTTCTTTTTCATTGTCCCTTTGTTAGAAATATTTGGCACTACTAGTGGAGTATTTGGGGGCAGTCGTGTAGACATGTTTGTTCATTGGAGGAATTCTAGAAGGGGCTTGGGAATCCTCCTTCCAAAACTTATTTCCTTCATATTTCTTGTAATATTGGCCCCAACCTAATTATTTGGCATATCTAGTTGGAGCACAATCATAGGATTTTTTTGGATATGAAGTTTTTGGTTGGTCATCTTTGGATGAGAATCTTGGGGGGTATCCAGTAAACTTTGGTAGCCAAGTGTGATTTGTCTATTTAGGTGGAGCTTGATGATTTGGGTGTGGTCAGAACTTTGGGCCTTATTTTAGGTGGTGGGAGTGGCTCGTTTCCTGGGAATCAATGGTGTGGAAGGGAGAATATTCAATGAAGTGGTCATTGGTGTCCCCCTCCTATTGGTGTTTTGAATATAAACACGGATGGGTCATCTAGAGGAAATATTGGACATGTCAAGGTTAGTGGTATTGACAGGGATATTTCAAGGGTTGTGGTGTTTCTCTTTTCAATTTATAAAGCTCAACATACTAATAATTTTATGGAGGCATTAGTAATTTTTTTGGAATTGGAACAGTCATATGCCCTAGGATAGAGGAGGATAGTGTGGGAGTCAAATCCCAAGTTGTTATTGATATGTTGAATAAGCGTCACCTTGATGGTGTGAATTGGCAGCTGGTAGTTGTGGTTAGGCAAATCATTTCTCTAGGAGGGTTCTTGGATTCTTTCACCTTCTGTCATATCCCTTGGGAATGGAATAAGGTGGTAGATGGCTTGGCTAGATGGGCATTTGAGTGGATGGGTACTTGGAGTGTGGATGACTGGGGAAGTATCCTTGCGGACCTTTCATAGGAACTGGAGGATCTGATTATGGAGGATGTGAGACATTTCTTGGGAGTTGATGATGGATTTAGTATTGAATTTTGACCCCTGGGGGGATGTTTGTACTTTTTGGATTTGTATTATTTTCTTGGATCAATAAATTTGTTACCCTCTTTTATTAATTTTTTTTCCCATAAACACACCATGGTCTTTCTTTTGTTTTTCTTTTCTTCTCACAAAATTATTGCTATAAATCTACTCACATGTCTCATAGATATGCTTAAATAACTTTTTATTTATGCTCTTCATGTAAATAATTTTCCTTGAAATTGATTGCATTTGAATCCTCTCACAACCTTTTACTTATGCATGCCTTCATGACTCTTCACCCAAGAGGGGTGACTCTCCAAAGGGGTTCAACCCAACTTTATGTAATAATGATTTATTTTATTTTATTTTTAATTTCATTTTCCAATGTGGGTGCACCACTCTAGGGGATTGTCCCACTTTGGAAGGCCCTCAAAATATTTATTTAATTTTAATTACATAATCCCAAGTTTGGGCAACAACAAGAGGGGGTCATCTCAATTTTGATATTATTTTTTCATTTTATTTAACACCCTTCAACATGATGCTAGACATGGTTCATCCTTTGACATCAATGACAACAATATTTCCAACAATATCCCACTTTGTCATTGATGGAAACCTTGTAAAGAGATAATCTTAAAATACAACAGGACCATACTTCTCCCCTTGACTAACATGCTCCCCCTTACTCTACTTCTCCCCTTCAACATCAATGGCAAAGGTATTTTTAGGTTGAAAGATAATGTAGTGAATAGCTCCCCCTAAACACATGCTTCTTTTAACAAACTTAATAATTGGATGAGAGTGACATGACTCCCAATTTCTCTCTTAGGTACTCAAAAGTCTCTTTTGGTAGTGGCTTCATAAAAAATTCCACAATTTATTCCTATGTAGTAACATACTCCAACTTCACATGTTGACCAACCACTTGCTCTCTTAGGAAATGATATTTGATTGGCATGTGCTCTGTTTTGGAGTGCATGATGAGGTTCTTTAATATGTTAATTGCACTTGTATTATATCACAAAATATGGAAATTGGGTGCTCATACTCAACTTTTATGTCCTTCAAGGTTTGCTTCATCCAATGGACTTGAGTGCAACAAGAATTAGTTGCAATATATTCTACTTCTATTGTGGAAAGAGAAACCAACCCCTATTTCTTAACCATCATACAAGATTTTGGCCAAGAAAGAATGCACCTCCACTTTTGTTTTTCTATCATCAATACTGCCATCCCAATCTACATCCATGTATTCTATGAGGGTGAAATATTCACCTCTTGGTTACCACAACCCAAAATCTATAGTTCCCTTTAGATACGTGAATATTCTCGTCACTACTTGCATGCATTTCCTTTGGTGTTTCCTAAAACCATGCCACCAAACCAACTACTTGCATAATGTCAATTCTTATTTTTGTCACATATAACAAACTTCCAATCATGGACCTGTATAGAGTTTGATTCACCACATGAGATTCAACATCCTTTCTTAATTTTACATCCTATAACCATAGGATTCACTAGATTGCAGTCCTCCATCCTATTTTTCTTCAACATTTCTTTAATATACTTAGTTTGTGTGAATTCCTAATCTATAATTAGCTAACAATAAAAATAAAAATAAAATAAAAAGGTTAGTCATGTTAGAAACCCAAACAAAGCATTCCCTATGAGATTCTCAATCAAACAAAGACAAGAAAACATGGTGAAAACATGAAATAAAACAAGATAAAAGCATGTAATCCTCTCTAACTTGACCAAACTTTCATCCCATACGAGTATTGGTGCTCCTTTGATGTGGAAAGAATCCCTTTCCCAATCCCTTTGATAAGCTTCAAGATTATAGATGATTCCAAGTGCATGAGATGATGAAAACAAGCTAAAATATGATGAAAATGGTGTAGATGGGTAATTGCTATGAGTGGAAATTCCTATAATAAACTTGCATGAGATTGTGGATCCATTTCAAGTAGAAGAAGCTTCTACTTATAGGACTCAAGGGTTGAAGAAAGAGTGAAATTGGTCAATGTGGGATTAAAATGGGAGCCAATAGGAATGTGATACTTGTCACAAGGCTAATGGATGGAGGTGGAGCACATTTTGGAGAATGTGTAGAGTTATGAGGATGTAAGAGAATTGAATGAACATGGTTGAGGGTTTAAGAGAATGTTGTTGAGAATGTAAGAGGGGTTATTACCTTTGTAAGAGATAATATGACATGTAAGAGGGATTAAATACCTTTGTAAGAGGTATTTATGAGTTTGTAAGAGGCTATTTAAAGTCTTTGGAGGGAAATTGAATGAAGGGGTGGTTGGGAGGAATATTCCTAGGAATATGCCATTATGAAGATAAATAGGATATTTAGTTAATTAGAAGAAATTATTTTCATGTGCAACTTGGTTAGTTGACCATGGGTTGATTTAACTTTGGTGAAGTTAAAAGCTAGAGAAATGGGTAATGATGATTAGGGAGAAATAAGAGTTTAATTAATTTAGAATTAATCAACTTGAGTGGGTTAGGGGATTTATGATATTTAATTAAATAGTTTGATTTATTTAATCAAATGAGAGGACTTTAGGGGGATTCAAATAAATAGGATCAACATTAGTCAAGAGAAGGTGAATTAATCCAATAAAGTTAATTATTTGATTAATAGAAGAAGTTGATGAATCTAACTAAATAATAAAGATTATTTAATTAATTGGTTAGTCTGAAGTGATTTAGGAGGAAATGGTGTTAGTTAATCAAAATCAAATGCATAATATCAATCAAGACTTTTTAAGTGTTTACAGTTTGTGAAATGAATATCCCCTTATCTAATTGGTAAATTTTCAACTCGAGAAAGAAAGATAATGTTGAACAAGACAATTGAGAGGGGGGGTGAATCAGTTGTCATAGATTTAAACCTTAATTCATTCACCAGAACTAATCCTTAACACTGCTTAAATGATTAAACATTAAATGCAAGTACAAAAACTGAAAACCATGAAAAAACACAATAACACCAGATTTACATGGAAAACCCAATGAGGGAAAAACTATGATGAGGATTAACTCACACTATAGAGAATATCAAAATTGATTACAAGAGGCTCACTTCCTGAGAAACAAGGCTCACTGTCAAAAAAAGGACTCACTTTCTAGATTAGGACTCACTGTCCAATAGGGCTAACAACCCAGAGGGCCCACTTCCACAAAGATACAAAGAATATAGAAGAGATATGTTACAGAGAGAAGAAAATCTCAATGCAACAAAGAAATCCACCACAATTTTCTCAACCACTTGTAGACATGTATGAATGATAGAGTACACCTTCTGCTCACTGCATTTGGAAACTCAGCATTTAGGCTTCGCACTAATCTGCCACACTCACATCACACACACTCATTGATTAGCATCAATCTCACACTTTCCTTCTCTATTTCTTTGCACTTATCTCTCTTTGTACTTGCACCATTTTACCACTAACTCATTCTATATTTATACCATCTTCAACTTTGAAACATATTGAAAGTCGACCATTCAAATTAGGTCAGTGCAAAAACATTCTAGGGTGGAATTAGAATGAGGGTGACCCAAACACACACTTCATAAGGACCCAAATAGATCCAATATGCTTCATCAACTTCGAAGGTAGTGTTCAACACAAGGTCGGCCAAACCAGTGTAAAACACATAGAACAATTAAGCATGAATCTTTCAATACTAAAATTATCTTCAATACAATAAAAACAACTCAAATCTAGAACCGCAAGTCATAATAATTTACTAAAGAGATATCCAGACCAACAACATTTCTCTTGAACCTCAACCAGAAACACAGAACACCATAGTTCAAAACTGGTAAACATAACTCACACTGTACAATGAATCAACAACCAAAATTTTGAATATAACATCTTCTAACAACCATGATCAACGTATATGAACCAAAAAACATAGGAGAAAATCTTGGAACACAACCTGGAGCAACCTATTGGAAGTGGAATTACTCTGAGAGGGGGGGATGAATCAAAGTAATGTATAAAAACTTTTTATGACTTGAAATGCAGATTTGAACTTTTTAATCTTGAACAAATGAGTGACTTTATATATGCAATGTGAATACTGAATTTTGAATGATTGTTTTCAATGACTTAACCATACATAACCTGAATGCTTAACAACTTATATCAAAGCATGATATACATTGTTCATATAAAGTTGAATGAACAACCTTTTGATGCTTTCTTTTACACAAGACACCAAACTCATTTATAGAAAAATTTAACATTTAAATTGAACATGAACAATTAAATCATGAACTTTTGGACAAATTAGAACTGTGATAATGTATCAAAGCATTGCATGAACTACCTTCACAAATGATTGAAAGAAAAACTTAAGCAAGATAAGCACAAACCACATAAAAGAGAAACACAGAACTTTGACGAGTGGAAAACCCTCTTGGGGTAGAAAAACCACTCTAAAATGCTTTACAGGCTTAATTCCAAACTGAATACAATATTTTTTAGAGCACCAACTTTGTAACAATTCAGGAGCACCAACTCCATCGAAATTCTAAGGCACCAACTTCAGTAGGAGCACCAAATCCTCTATAGATTTAGAAACCACCCATTCCAAGGAGCACCAACCCCTTTTAAACACATAACAATTATAGCATCCTATCAGAACCCTAGAAGTGCAGACATTGCAACTCTAGAGTTTCAATAGAAAAACTATGTATAATGTCTCAATAAGCACACTGAAAAATTTTGTGCATCAACATCTTCTTTTAATATAATAATATGAGAATCACAATAAAATATTTTCAATGTAGTATTGTTTTGCACAATGTGACTGAAGCTACATACTTCTTTCTCTTTAACAACACTCTATTTTGTCTCATAAACCCTCTCATTGAGTCATGATTTTGAGTCATGTATTTATACAAAGAAAAATTGTGTAAACATCCAAACCCTCGAGTTTGAACTTGGGTTCAAAACAATTTTATTTGCAAAACCTTAAGCAGATTCAGTTAAGATTAACGAAAAACATAAGATCTTTTTAACACTTAAACTAGAAATGAAGTAAACTATTCAGAAACTGAATCAATATCATCTTTCCCTTTTTACTTTTCAATACACCAAATCTTTCAGATTTTAGACCAAAAATACCTGTCACGGTGGCCAAAAAACATTTCCAACTGCCTGAACAAACTTCATAACTGACACCCAGAAGACCACACTGCATTTCTCAAGCTTCCAATCCTATAACTACCAATTCTCATGGCAGTAGTAGCTAGGGTTCCAAACCCTAATATCTTCATCATTCTATAAGTCTTCGAAAGAATTTTCTCAAAAACAAAATAATCATTGAAATCCATAACAAATGATTATTAATAACCATTTAGAATCCGGAGACATCATAATGTCTTTTAAGTTTGATGACAATACTCACAAGTTTATGTTGACTGTCGACAAGAGTGTTAACAAATGCCAAGTCACTATCCTTGTGAATTTTACACACTGCTGACCAAATATCATTTGAACTCAAAACACATCAATGCTTTTGAGTCCAATTAAAACATTTGCTCATATGTCATGTCGACTCTTGACCGAAGTCAAACCTTTTATACCCTATGTCACAAGGCTAAAGTGACCACACATTTAAGCACCAAAAAATTGCATGAGCCTTTGCAAATATGTCTTTTACAAACTATTTGAAGTCAAATATCATTTGGAACCAAAAGCATATCGGTGCTCAAAATTCTTGCAAAGTTACTTGGGGATCGTGAACTAAAAGGATTAGTCCAGCCAAAGAGAGTATCATAAAGATAGCATAGAAACAAAATCAAACAATATGAAATCATGAAAAATAATAATGGAAAGCATTAGTCAATTTGAATTGTATGTCATCCCTACCGTACATGTATGTGGCCAACAAAATCAATAGTGTAAAGCATCATATGAAGATCAAACCATCAAACTGTTATGATCCATCAACATGTAAAAAGAATGACACCAACACTATAAATCAATTGTATCCAACATATGACTGCATGAATGGGAATCTCTGAAGATTTATACCTGTAGATGCTTGCAACTCAAATATAGGAGTTCACAATACATTTGCATCTTCAGTCAGATAGAAAATGTGCACAAGTACAAATATATATGCAGATGTATACCTCATCAATAATTTTCCAAGATATATGCCTGAGTATGTAAGCCACTATCCATGAAGTCAAGATTGCCTGATAAAAAACAAAAGATATCCTGTAGAATGCTATCATGAAGTTTCCTGAAGGTTGAACATTGTTAGATCCAATATAAACCAAGAGTATCAAGAACCCACAACAAGATGGATGAAGAAATCACCAAGGCATATTTCAACCACATTGAAACATGTACAAATATATGTTGAAACCAACTAATCGTGTATCTATATGCAAGTATGTAGCCAAAACCATGATACACACTGAGTCAAACAGTGAGTCAAACAGTTGTGTCAACCAATGATGATCTACACCAATTTGTGAACTTGTTAGCATGCCTTATCAATATTGCCACATCAAGGCATATAGCATCAACTTTTGACATCAAGGACAAACTAAAACAACTGAGAGCCAACACAACCACTGAACACTTACAATATTTTTTCAATATAATTTTCTCAATATTCTCAACATATACAGTCAATAACAACCAATTGATAACCAATTGACCAGTTGACATCAATGAAAAAACCTTCATTCTTTCCATTTTTTCAACAATCTCTCCCTTTTTCATTGATGGCAACACATGATGTGAAAAACCATCAAAGACGACATACTACCTCTGAATACACTTCTCAAGATTTTTCTTTTTGTTTCTCCCCCTTAGTAGATAACCTTTTATATTCTTCCTATTTTATCTTTCACACTTTCTTCCTCTCCTCTTTTTTTAATTTTTTTTCTTAATCTCCTCCTTTTCACAGGCATTCTCTCCCCCTTTGACATCAATGGCAAAGGAAAAATATATTTTACATTGATTTCCCCTTTGACATTAAAAAAATAGAATACTCACAATGACAACACCTAACACTACCTACTCCCCCTAAGTGGTAGCCACCAAAACATCAGTCCAAAAGAAAGATAGATCCATAGATCCATCGAACTAATGCATCTCCATATGCATCTAGTTCAAGAAAGGATGGGAAATGACCCTTAACTTCTCCCAGAGATACTCAAAAGTATCTTTAGGAAGAGCCTTCTTGAATATATTAGCAATATGATCCTTCATCAGAACATATTCAAGTTTTACTGCATTCTCCATGACCTCTCTCAAGAAATGATACCTGATATATATATGCTTTGTCCTCGAGTGCATCACTGTATTCTTTAAAATGTTAATTGCACTTGTGTTATCACAAAAGATATAAATAGGATCATCATATACCACTAAGATATCTTTCAATGTCTTTTTCATCCATATATCTTGTGTACAGCAAGATGCAACAGCAATATACTCAGCTTCAGCAGTAGACAATGAGACTAAATCTTTCTTTTTACTCAACCATGCCACCAATCTGCAACCAAGAAAGAATGCACCACCACTTGTACTATTTTTTTCATCTACACATCTAGCCCAATATGCATCTATATAGGAACTTATGTGAATTCAATATCTCTAAGATACCATAACCCATAATCTGGAGTGCTATTCAAATATTTGAAAAATATTTTAACAACATGTTTCCTTAGGATCTTCGTAAAATCTATCCACAAGACAGACAACATGCATAATATTCAGTCTAGTAGTAGTCAAATACAATAGTCCACCAATCATAGATCTATACTTGCTCTGATCAGCCTTAGGTGAATCATCATTTTTACACAATTTGCAACCAGTCACCATAGGAGTACATACCTATTTGGAACCATCCATCCCAAACTTCTTGAACATCTCTTTCACATACTTAGACTGTAAAATAAAAATTCCTTTCTTCGTTTGATTAATTTGTAGCCCAAGAAATAAATTAATCTCTCCAAACATAGACATTTCAAATTGTTTTTTCATCTCTTCTGCAAACATCTTGCACATATTTTCATTTCCTCCAAAAATAATGTCATCAACATATACAGCTATAATCAATATTTTGTCATTTTCAATCTTAAAATACAAATTACTAGTTGTCGTACCTTTGTTGAAACCTTGTTGAATCAAATACCTATCTAGCCTCGCATACCAAGCTCTAGGAGCTTGCTTCAATCAATATAAGGCTTTCTTCAATCTACACACCATATCTAGTTGATCTGACAAATAAAATCCTTCTGGTTGTTCCATGTAGACCTCTTCTTCTAGCTCACCATTCAAAAATGTTGACTTGACATCCATCTAATAGAATTTGAAGTATTTATGAGTAGAAAATGCTAAGAACATCCTTATAGCTTCCATTCTTGCTACCAGAGTAAAAGTTTCCTGAAAATATATGCCTTCTATTTGTGAGTAACCTTTACACACAAGCCTTGCTTTTTTTCTAACCACTTCTACATTCTCATTCAACTTATTTTTGAATTCCCACTTCAATCCAATGATATTTTTATCTGTTGGTCTTGGGACCAATTCTCAAGTTTGATTCTTCTCAATCTACATAAGTTCTTCTTTCATGGCTTCCATCCAATTTTCATCTTTACATGCTTCACTTACAATCTTCGGTTCAATCCTAGAAAATAAACATAGATTTACTTCAATAGCAACTCTGCTTCTAGTCAATACTCCTTTAGTCTTATATCCAATAATATGACTTTCTAAATGATTATTCTATACATATCAAGGTGTCTTAGGGGACACCATTGGAGCTTCTTCTCTTTCATTATGTTCATCTTGCTTCTCTTGCTCATCCTTTTCCTGTTTTCCCACAATATCTTCTATTCTTACACAATCAAGTTCATCATATACATATCCATCAATGTCAATTGAATTCTTCATTATTTCATCAACCTTGGCATTTGCACTCTCTACAATCTTCCTCAGTCTTTTATTAAAACATTTGTATTCTTTGATTTTAGTAGAATATCTAAGAAAAATTCCTTCATCACTTGCATCAAATTTTCCCAAAGTTTCTTCATCTCTTCTGATATAACATTTGCTTTTGAATACCTTGAAATACTTAATAGTAGGAATTCTTCCATGCCATAGCTCATAGGGGGTCTTTGTACTATTTTCTCTTGCTTGAAATTGATTGAATACATAAAAATAAGTATGAATAGCTTATTTCCAGTAAAATTCCAGTAAACCAACCTTAGTAATCATTGATCTAGTGGCCTCTTGAACTGTTCTACTTTTTCTTTCAATAGCTCCATTTTGTTGAGGAGTTCTCAGAGCAGATAATTGTCTCTTTATTCCATGCACTTCACAAAACATATTAAACTCATGGGAGGTGAATTCTCCACCTATGTCAGACCTTGAGCATTTTATCTTCAAATTAACTTCATTTTCAACCATAGCTTTGAATGTCTTGAATCTATTTAATGCATTTGATTTCTCTCTAAGAAATGTAACCCATGTATATCTAGAATAATCATTAATAAAAAACATAACGTACCTTTCACCTTGTAGAATTTTCACTCGTGTAGGACCACAGAGATCTATATGAATTAAATCTAGTAGTCCAGTAATAAAAGTTTCCTTTGATTTGTAATGACTTCTTGCTTGCTTCCCAAACTGACAATTCTCGCAAATAGCATTAACAGGCTTTGTAATCCTTGGTAAATCTCTCACGCCCTGAACTACACTAATCCTTGCCAAGTTATCAAAATTCATGTGAAACATTCTCTGATGCCATAACCAACTGTCATTAATTTGAGTCATAAAGCATCATCCATCAGCACCCTTAAGTTGATAGATATTTCTTTTAGATTTCTTTCCTGCAACAATCAATGTTTCAAATCCTTTTTGGATTTCACATCTCTCATTCTTAAACAAAATATCATATCCCTTACTGCACATTTGTCCAACGATCAAAAGATTATGCCTTAAACCCTTAACATAGTAGACATCATCAGTATTATGCTTGCCATCAAAACTTACTGGACCTATCCCACAAATTTTAGCACCAGTATCATCTCCAAACATAATCAAGCCTCCATCATATTTTTCAAGTTTAAAAAACTTACTTTTATGACCAGTCATGTGATGTGAACAACCACTATCAACTACCTAATAGTTCTTTTCTTGTTTAGCATGTAGGGCAGAGATAACAGTACCTTCATTTTTCCCATTCTCCAAAGGGCTTTCCTTCACCTTTTTTCAGAATTAGCAAAATTAGGTTCATCCTTTATAGCCAATAACAAGCATTCATTGTCATTAGGATCTTCATAATTAGAATCCTAATCAGATATACTAGCATTTTCATTCACATAATAAGCTCTTTTGATATTCTTTCCTTTCTTTTCTTTCTCATATCTTTGTTTATTCCTCTTAGCTCTTTCTAGACACTTTATAGCATAATGACCTATTTCTCCACAACTAAAGCATTTAAAGAGTAACTTACCTTCATACTTGTTGGATCCTTTCCTCATCCTTCTTACAAAGTTAGCTTTTATTTCATCAAAATTTTCTTCATCTTTTGTATCCTTAAAATCAGTTTATGATTTGCATCCATTCCTTAGATTTGGCTTCCTCATCTCATAAGCTATCAAAAATCCCAAAAACAGATCTTTAATGCAAGTCTTATAATATATACTTTGTTCAATAGCACACACCTTTTTGATGTAAGCATCAAGGAGAGTTCTAAGAATCTTCTTTACAATCCTAGTTTCATCTACAATAGCACCAAGTCCTCGAATTCCAACCACTATCTCATCCACTACCTGTACATAAGTTTTAACATTCTCATCTTCAGACATATGTATAAGCTTAAATTGTCTCTAAATTCTACAATTTTTCCTATTTGACTCTTTCATCACCTTCATGTACCCTTTCCAAAGCATCCCAAACTTCCTTAGCAGTCTTTAGATTCTGAACCTTAATCAACTCATAATGTACCAAACTATTCTTCAAAATGTACTTCACCTTATTGTTTGCTTCATGTACTTTGATCTCATTAGTTGCACTCAGACAATTAGTAAGAGGAGTGTAAGGATTCTTGTAAGCTTTCTCCACATCATATCTACAATACTCTAGATATTATTCCATCATTATTTTCTAAATAGCATAATTAGTTCCATTGAACCTCGGATAATCATACACCATTTTTCTAGCCATCCCGGACCTTCCTCAAGTGGTTAAGCTCTTCACCAAGGAACCAAGCTCTGATACCAATTGTCGACCAAGACAACCGAGAGGGGGGGTGAATCAATTGTCATAAATTTAAACCTTAATTCATTCACTAGAACTAATCCTTAACACTGCTTAAATGTTTAAACATTAAATGTAAGTGCAAAAACTAAAAACCATCACAAAAACACAATAACACTAGATTTACATGGAAAACCCAATAAGGGAAAAACCATGGTGAGGATTAACTCAAACTGTAGAGAATATCAAAACCAATTGCAAGAGGCTCATTTCCTAAGAAACAAGGCTCATTGCAAAAACAAGGACTCACTGTCCAATAGGGCTAACAACTTGAAGGGCTCATTGCCATAGAGATACAAAGAAGATAGAAGAGATACGTTATAGAGAGAAAAAAATCTTAATGTAATGGAGAAATCCACCACAAATTTCTCAACCACTTGTAGTCATGCATGAATGATAGAGTACACCTTCTGCTCACTGCATCCATAAATTCAGCATCTATGCTTCGCACTTATTTTCCACACTCGCATCACACACACTCACTAATTAGCATCAATCTCACATTTATCTACTCTCTTTGCACTTATCTCTCTTTGTACTTGCACTATTTTACCACTAAATCATTCTATATTTATACCATCTTCAACATTGAAGCATATCCAAAGTCGGTCATCCAAATTCAAATTCAAATTAGATCGACACCAAAACATCCTAGGGTGGAATTAAAATGAGGGCAACCCAAACACACGCTTCATAAGGACCTAAATATATCCAACAAACTTCATCAACTTTGAAGGTAGTGTTCAACACAAGGTCGTCCAAACCAGTGTAAAACACATGGAACAATCAAGCACAAATCTTCCAGATACTGAAATTATCTTCAATACAATTAAAAAAACTCAACTCTAGAACTGCAAGTCATAATACTTTAACAAAGAGAAATCTGGACCAACAACATTTCTCCCAGACCTCAACCAGAAACATAGAACACCATAGTTCACAATTGGTGAACATAACTCGCCCTATACAATGAATCAACTGCCAAAATTTTGAATATAACATCTTCTAACAACTATGATCAACATATCTAAACCACACAAACATAGGATTAAATCCTCGAACAAAACCTGGAGCAACCACTAAACACCTACAATCTTTCTTCAATACAATTTTCCCAATATCCTCGACATATATAGTCAATGACAACTAGTTGATAACCAATTGACCAGTTAACATGTCAATGACAACACCTTCATTCTTTCCATTCTTGCAATAGAAAACTCACCAAGCATATATATTTTGAACTCATTTTGCATGTTTTTTTTAAACTCTTGACACATCTTATCATTTCTACCTCCAAAAATAATGCCATCCACATAAACTAAATAAATTGATGATCACCTTGAGTTTTAATGTGTAGATTGTTGTCAGCAATACCCTTTTTGAAACCTTGATGTTGTAGATACTTGTTTGATCTTGAGTACCAAGCCCTGTGGTCTTGTTTCAGCCCATAAAATACCTTCTTTAGCCTAATAAATAGTCCTTTTTCTCTGATAGGAGAAACCATTTTGGTTGTTCAATATACACTTCTTCCTTTAAGTTTCCATTAAGAAAAGATGTCTTGACATCCATTTGATAGATTTTTAAATTCTTGAAACAAGTGAATGCTAAGAACACCCATATAGGCTCCATACGAGCAATAGGGGAAAAAGTTTCTTTGAAATCAATTCCTTTGACTTGAGAGTATCCCTTGCATACTAATATTTCCTTGTTCCTCACAACTTAGCCATCCTCATTCAACCTATTCCTTATACCCGCTTAGTGCCAATCACATTTTTATCCTTAGATCTTGGGACAAGTTCCCAAGTTTCATTCTTCTCGCTTTGATCCAACTCTTCTTCCATAGCCTTTATACAATGCTTTTCTTCACTTGCTTCTATAAAATTGTTCAATTCCATTTTAGGGAGCAAACACAAGTTTGTATGTTCAGATTAACTGGCTACTCTCCTCCTTGTTTGAACTTTTGTATCTCTATCACCAATGATCAGATTTCTAGATGATTCTTTTGAAAAAATTTGGATGGAGTCTTGGGTAGTGATCTTGATAGAGTTTCTAGATTTCTTTGTTCAACTTCTCCATTTTCAACTTCTTCTTCTTTGATACTATCTTCTTGATGATCAACTTCTTTTACTATTTCATTTTGATGCATTTCCTCATCAACTCTCACATTTGCACTTTCAACAATGTTGTGTAGTCCTTTGCTATAGCAACTATAGGCCTTACTTCTTGTAGAATATCCAAGGAAGATACCCTCATCACACCTAGAATCAAACTTTTCCAAGTCTTCATCATCTCACTTAATATAACATTTTCTTTTGAAAATTTTAAAATACTTCACTGACACAGGCCTTCCCTTCCAAAGTTCGTATGGTGTTTTGTTGTTGTTTACCCTAATTTGTGCTCAATTTATAATGTAGACTATCATATGCACCGCTTCTCTCCAGAAGGTGCCAGTAATCTTAGACTCATTCAACATTTATCTTGTCATTCCTTGGACTGTCCTATTTTTCCTCTCAACAACTTCATTTTATTGTGGAGTTCTTGCGGTTGAATATTGTCTTCTTATTTTGTGTTCATAGAATTCTTCAAACTTATTTGAGGTGAACTCTCCTCCTCTATTAGATCTTAGTCATTTTATTCTCAAAACGATTTCATTATCTACTAAATCTTTAAATGTCTTAAACTTCTCAAGAGCTTCCTATTTTTATTTTAGGAAGGTAACCGAAGTCATCCTAGAATAATCATCTATTAATAACATGAAGTAGGTCTCACCTTGTAATATTTTTGTCTTTGTTGGACCACCTAATTCAGTATATAGGAGTTCCAAAGGCTTTGATGTATAGTACTCCTTTTACTTGAGACTCGACCTTGTTTTCTTTCCACACTGGCACTATTTGCAAATCATATTAAATGGCTTTGCTATCTTTGGCATGTCCCTTATGGATTGCTTATGGCTGGTCTTGGAAATGCTATCAAAGTTCAAATTTCCCATCCTTTTGTTCCACAACTAGCTCTCATCTTCTTGTTCCATGTAACACTTTTCTCCTTTGACTTCACTAAGAGTATAGATATTTTTTGTAGTTCTATTAGCATCTACAAGAAGTTCCTATGTTCTTGTTTTTTTTGATTTCACAACCACTTGGATGAAATATGAGAGTGTACCCTTGATCACACAATTGAATCACACTTAGAATAGTGTGCTTCAACCCTTCAACATATAATACATTTATGGTATTTATCTTTCCATTGTCAAAACTAAGAGTTCATTTTCCTGTGATCCTTGTTGTAGAATTATCTCCAAACTTTACAGTGCCTCCATTTATTTCCTTCAAAGTGAGGAACTTTCTTTTATCCCCTTCCATGTGTCTCGAGAAACCACTTTCAATGTGCCACTAATTTTATTCATTTTGCACTTGGAGTGCTACTTGTACTAGCATAGATTTTTCCTTCATTTAAAACTCCTTCTTCCAAACTTTTGTAGAATCATCTTTTGACTTGTCAAGAACATCCTCCTACTAGTTTTGTTTTGGAGATTCAACAAAGTTACTTCTACAAAACAAGAAATATGACCAAAATTCTTGCACTTGTAGCACATGGTGTTGTAGTCCATTAGAGGAGAAAATGGATTATATTTTCTCTTTAGGAAACCAAAATCCATCCTTGCACAAGATCTACAATCTATTTCCTTATGACCAAACATATTGCAAAAGAAACAATAACCATAAAATGAATGTTGAAACATTTTCATTTGTGCTTGCCTTTGAGGGAATGGCCTCTTCAAACCTTCATTGTTGCCTTTGCGAGGAATGCTAATTTTTTGAGTAATGTTACTCTCTCTCTTCTTTGAAATGTCACCTTTGATGGAGCCTTTGTGAACATTTGTATAGCTTTTGGATTTTTCCTCATTTTTCTTCTTCGATAGCTTTGTAGCCTTAGAGCTTGAGCCTTCTTTGATTTTCTTTTGCTTTTCTTCAAAACCAAGACCTGGATTGATAAAAGGTGATCTTTGGGAGCCTGTAATATCCTCCAAAATTTTAGAGCTCATTTCAAACTTCATGCTTTGATTTAATTTATTATTCAATTTTTCCAACTCTTTCCTTAAGGAAATAGATTCAAGCTTCAACTTCTCACACTCCAATTCCTTTTCCTTCAACTGATATCTTACAACTTCAATTCATTTTACTTCCTCAATTTGAATCTTCAAATCCATGATCATTCTTTTTTATTCTCCAAGACTTTGAGATTATTTCACTTTAGTTTCGCTTACCTCTTGAAGTCATGACTTTAGTATCGAAGTCCTTTTCTTGAGCTTCTTGATCTTTCTATATGAAAATTGGAGTTCCTTATTAAGATCCTCTTCTTCATCATCTTTAGTATGTTCTTCTTTTGAATATCTTTCTTCTTTTCTTTTATCTTCATCCTCCTTTACCTCCATCGTTATAAAGAGTATTTCCTCACTATTGTTATCAAAGAAGCTTCCACTACTTTCTTTGGATAAGCTACTTATTTCTTGAATGTAGAGACTCTTTTTATTCCCTCATAAGTTCTTCTTTCCTTGCTTCCCCCATCTACTCTTTTTATTGTTATGATAATATTTCTTTCCTTTCCTTTTGTTTTATTCTTCTTCCTCTTCACTACTTTCACTTTCGGCCTGTGCACATTTAGAAGCAAAATGACTTATTCTACCACAATTGAGACATTTAAGAGTAGACTTACCTTTATGTTTGTTGGATCCTTTCTTGTACGTTCTTACAAAGTATGCTTCTTCATCTCTTGAACCTTCACTAGATATATATCCTTTTTTCTTCATCTTCTTGGATGCTTTGAATGCAGCTTCTCATTTTGATGGCTTCTCCTTCTCCATCTTCATTTCATACATCGTGAGGATCCCATGAAATTCGTCCATCTTCAAAGTGTCTAGATCTTTCATTTCTTCGATGGTGGAAAATTTTGCATCAAATCTCATGGGGAGAGATCTTAAAATATTTTTCACAATTATTCCATCCTCAACTTTTTCTCCAAGACCATGGATATTGTTGACAATTTCATCCACATGAAGTAGGTAGGTAGCGATATATTCTTCATCCTTCATCTTCAAACTTTCAAATTGTCTCTTGTGGGTTTGAATCTTGGCTTTCTTTACCTTGTAATCTCCCCCATATATATTTTTCAACTTATCCCACATGTCCTTAGTCAATTTTTAGTGAATAACCTTCACAAAATCTAATTCAAATAATCCACACAAGATAGCATTTTTGGCTTTTGGCATTGTTCTCGCTTGTCGTCTTTTCAACTTGATCCATTATTGGAGTTGTAGGAGTATATCCAACTTCAACGGATTTCCAAATATCATATCCTAGAGCATTCAAGTAAGTCTCCATCCTTATGCTCCAAAAAGAATAATTTTATCCATCAAATAGTGGTGCCCTATTTGAGAAAAATCCATATCCTCTGACCATTTGTACTTCCACAATTTACCTTCGATCAATTAAGCTCTTTCCAAAGGAACCGAATTTGATACAAGTTGATGAAACAAACACTTATACTAAGAGGGGGGATGAATTAGTATAGATCAAAACTTTACTTTTCACAACTTAAATAATCACATAGCAATATTATTTCAAACCTTAATTATCCATAGAAATATTATTTATGAAAAATGTAACAATTAAGAACATGCACAAGAGACGCACAATTTTATGTAGAAACCCTTACAAGAGAAAACCACGAAAAAATCTTGCTTGTATTGATTCCTCTTACAAAATTCGTAGGTACCAACCCATTGGAGACTCCAATCCCCACCACTAAGCACCAACCTAGCAAGAGACACCAACCTCTCCCAATAAGAGTCTCCAACCTTTTGATCTTCTCAAATAGGAGGCTCCAACTTCTACAAGAACAATATAGTAATTTTATTTGCAACTTCTTAGATTTTCCCTCTCAACTAATTACAAATCTGACATACATCCACTCATAAATCTGCAATATAGTCTTCAATAATTCTCCTCATAAACACATCATGATCTTGCTTTTATTTTTCTTTTCTTCTCACAAAATTGTTGCTATAAATTTGCTCACATATGCCTCATAGATATGCTCAAATAGCTTTTATTTCTGCTCATGTAAATAATATTCCTTGAAATTGATTGCATTTGAATCCTCCCACAACCTTTTTATTTATGCATGCCTTCATGAATCTTCACCCAAGAGTGGTGACTCTCCAAAGGGGGATGGCCCAACATTATGTAATAAAATTTATTCAATTCCATTTTCGAATGTGGGTGCACCACTCTAGGGGTTTGTTCCACTTTGGAAGGCTCTCAAAATATTTATTTAATTTTAATTACATAACCATAAGTTTGGGCAGCACCAAGAGGGGGTGGTCCCAATTTTGATATTACTTTTATTTTATTTAACACCCCTTCAACAAGATGCTAGACATGGGTCGGCCTTGGACATCAATGACAACAATATTTCCAACATCAACAATTATCTAGCTATGTGCTACCATATGTGTAGTCAATCAACATAGGAATTTGAAAATAACATGTTATGGGCATCCTAAGAATGTCAACATGTCTAGATTTGTATTCAATGGTCTGAATTTCATTTTTAAGTGGTACCTTAATTGGACTATGTACCAAAGGATTTAATATTACACTAAATAGGAAGGTTACTTATTTAATGACTCATCTTATGTATGTTCATGATCAAATCCATATCATTTTTGGTGCAACATATCCCTATATACATCAAAGTGGTCATAATACATGTTTTGAGGAGATGTGCCCTATTCTAGTCAACTCAAGATTGAAATTATTTAATATATGGCCACTTATTGTTATCATATGTACCTAGAGTTACATATTATGTCTTTGCATTGGTACCATCTTTAGACATCTTTCCCCATATAAGGAATTAGCTAAAATTCATTTCAAGGGTAGTGAAATTTAGAGTTGGAGTGAGAGAGATAGAGAATGAGTTGTAATATAGTATTTTGAGATCCCTTCATATTTATATTGTAGTGAGATATGTAAACCTAAATTGTATTGAATCTTATGAAGCTTATGATGTAATTGTACTTTGAATTAATAAAAATAATTTTATTGTTTGAAATTATTTCATCTTTGGTGTAATTATGTTGAGAGTTATAATTTCTTTGTGGGGTTAGTTTTTAATTAGACTATCCAAACACAATTGCATCATATGGTATTAGAAATAATAATTGAATCCTAAAGGAAAAAATTGAGAGTATTTCAACATTGAGTTGTAGGTATACAATTCCTTGGAGAGTTGTAATCTAGTTGTGTACATATTAATGATTGTGAGGCAATTTAATATCAAATATAATTTCAATATGCCTCCACAAAGAGTGGGCATAAATCAAATGATTATTCGTGTTATATATAATGGATTAAAGAGATTTTTGCTATGAAGAGGAATGCCCAGATCTAATTGGATTTTATTGAAGAAGATAAAAGAGGGGTTATGAACCTAGAGCTAATGAAAATGACAAAGAAGATGAGGAAGGAAATGGGTTTTAGAATGAATTATGGTGTAAGATGAAGATGAATATAAAAAAAATTGAAGGATATTTGCTTCTTTCACACTATATATCTTTGGTTCTTTTCTTTTAGTTAAATAGCCCTTTTGTAGGTACAGTACTAGCTAGACATTCTAGAAAACATAAGGTGGCAAGATCTTTCAAAGTAAGTCTAGGTTTCTGGACTCCTTACAAATACATTAGAATCCATGGCATGCTTGGTAAGGTAATTATGAACCTGCTTACCCTCTTGCAAACCCTTAAGGTTGCTAAATACTAATAAAACAGTAGTAATGGCAGCAACATGTTTGTGTACACATGAAAACTCTAAATACCATTTTTAATTGTATAGGAAAATGGTGAAGGTTGTGGTGTCAATATTTTTTGAAAGATACTTGTCAGAGGATGTGCTCGAAGATGTACATCAAAATGTACGACGGTACAACCATCGATCATTGCCATTTGTAGGTATTGAAGGGCAAATAGAAGCAAGGTAATGGTGTGTGGGTTTGAATCAGAGGTACCATGGCTTTTCACACCATAATTAGACCCTTTTTCAGCCCCGATGCCTCGCCTACATGACAAAATCTTTTGCATTTTTGTGGATTGTCTCCATAATTTGGTCATCCTAAGAAGGTAATATGGGCTTTGCATGAATGCCATGGAAGAAACACAGGTCATAGAGGGATACAGGGAGGATTTAAAAGGCACTTTCACCATTTTTTTCACATGGAAAAGAAATGGCTCATACTAAGAAAACCACATGTAAGTCTACACGAGGAAAGGCTCCAAGGAAACAACTTGCAACCAAGGTACATTTTTCACTTCTCAGGCTGCTCAACATTTTGCATAAACTTTTTCCAGGGCAGCTAAAGAATCTAAACAAACCTATGAGTATCACAAAAATCCCTTTTTATTTCATGGGTACAGGCATGATAATGGCTAATGATGTTTTTCCCTATATTTATTTGTTGCAAAATAGGAGATTGAAAAACAATAGTCTTTCTGCATCGTTTCCTACATCACTAGCCAACATCTCTAGCTTGTCATTTTTGTATGACCCTACTCTTTATTCATCTTTTATTTTCCATTTGGTTGCTTCTTTATGCTAGGGTTTTATTTTAGTATTTACTCATCTTCCCCATATTTAGGGATTTATCCTACAACAATCTGAGAGCTCAGTGCCCCAGACTCATGCTTGAACTATCATGTATGAGAAACCATTCTTCTTATGATATATTTGAATCATGTTTCTCATGTTAATGAACTTATGCATTAAAAGATAGCTATTTTATATATTGAAGTACTGAATTTGGGGTTTGGGTGTTTGAAATTTGGAGGTATTAGAGGAAATATTTTGCTATGTGGAGGTACAGTCTAGAATTGTCTGGGAGAGTCTCCAACGCCTGTTGTTTTCACTATGAATTCATCACAACATCAGGTGATTTCCGCTTCTTTCACACTATATATCTTTGGTACTTTTCCTTTAGCTAAATAGCCCTTTTGTAGGTACGGTACTAGCTGGAGATTCTAGAAAGCATAAGGCGGCAATATCTTTCATTGTAAGTTTGGGTTTATGGACTCCTTACAAATACATCAAAATCCATGGAATTCCTGCCAAGGTAATTATGAACCTACTTACCCTCTTGCAGACCCATAAGGTTGCTAAATACTGATAAAAAAGTAGTAATGGTAGCGACAGTTTTGCGTGTACATGAAAACTCTGAATGCCATTTTTAATTGTATAGGAAAACAGTGGAGGCAGTGGTGTCAATATTTTTTGGAAGATATTTGTCGAAGGATGTGCTTGACGATGTACATAAAATGTATGATGGTACAATCACTGCCATTTGCAGGTATTGAAGGGTGAATAGAAGCGAGGTAATGGTGTGAGAGTTTGAATCAGAGGTACCATGGCTTTTCACACCATAACTAGACCCTTTTCTAGCCCCGACACCTTGCCTATGTGACAACATCTTTTGCTTTTTTGTGGCTTGTCTCCACAATTTGGTCATCCTACGAAGGTAATATGGGCTTTCCATGAATGCCAAGGATGACACGTAGGTCAAAGAGGGATACAAGGAGGATTTGAAAGGCACTTTTGCCTTTGTTTGGACATGGCAAAGAAATGGATCATATAAGAAAACCGCATGTAAGTCTACAGAGGGAAAGGCTTCAAGGAAACAACTCACAACCAAGGTATATTTTTCACTTCTCAGGCTGCTCAATATTTCTCATAAACTTCTACCAAGGCAACTAAAGAATCTCAACAACCTATGAGTATCACAAATCCCTTTTTTATTTCATGGGTATAGGTGTGATAATGGCTAATGATGTTTTTCCCTATATTTATTTGTTGCAAAATAGGAGATTGAACAACAATAGCCCTTCTCCACCATTTCCTACATCACTAGCCAACATCTCTAGCTTGTCATTTCTATATGACCCTACTCTTTATTCATCTTTTATTTTCCATTTGGGTGCTTCTTTATGCTAGGCTTTTATTTTAGTATTTACTCACATGCCCCATATTCTGGGATTTATCCTACAACAATCTAAGTGCTCGGTGCCCAGAACTCATGCTCGAACTGTCATGTATGAGAAACTATTCTTCTTATGATATCTTTGAATCATGTTTCTCATGTTCATAAACTTATGCATTAAAATATAGCTATTATATATATTAAAGTATTGAATCCAGGGTTTGGGTGTTCAAAATTCGATGGTATCAGAGGAAATATTTTGCTATGCGGAGCTATTGTCTAGAATTTTCTTGGAGAGTCTCCAACGCCCATGGTTTTCACTGTGAATTCATCACAAGGTGAGGTGTTTTCTGCTTCTTTCACAGTATATATCTTTGGTTGTTTTCCTTTAGTTAAATAGCCCTTTTGTAGGTACGGTACTAGCTGGAGATTCTACAAAACATAAGGTGGCAATATCTTTTGAGGTAAGTCTAGGTTAACGGACTCCTTACAAATACATCATAATCTATGGCATGTCTAGTAAGGTAATTATGAACCTACTTACCCTCTTGCAGAACCATAAGGTTTCTAAATATTGATAAAACAGTAGTAATTGCAGTGGCATTTTTGCATGTACATGAAAACTCTGAATGCCATTTTTAATTGTCTAGTAAGGTAATTATGAACCTACTTACCCTCTTGCAAAACCATAAGGTTGCTAAATATTGATAAAACAGTAGTAATGGCAGTGGCATTTTTGCGTGTACATGAAAACTCTGAATGCCATTTTTAATTGTATAGGAAAACAGTGGAGGCGGCGGTGTCAATATTTTTTGGAAGATATTTGTCGAAGGATGTGCTTGAAGATGTATATCAAAACGTAGGATAGTACAACCACTGATAATTACCATTTGTAGGTATTGAAGGCCCAATAGAATTGAGGTAATGGTGTGGGGGTTTGAATTAGAGGTACCATGGCTTTTCACACCATAACTAGACCTTTTTCCAGCCCCGATGCCTCATCTGCATGACAACATCTTTTACATTTTTATGGCTTGTCTCCAGAGTTTGGTCATCCTATGAAGGTAATATGGGCTTTGCATGAATTCCAAGGAGGACACGTAGGTCAAAGAGGGATACAAGGAGGATTTAAAAGGAACTTTCTCCTTTGTTTCAATAAGGAAAAGAAATGGATTGTTCTAACCAAACCGCATGTTAGTCTAATGGAGGAAAGGCTCCAAGGAAACAACTCACAACCAAGGTATATTTTTCACTTCTCAGGTTGCTCAACATTTCGCATAAACTTCTGCCAGGGCAGATGAAGAATCTCAACAACTTGTGAGTATCACAAAAATCCCTTTTTATTTCATGGGTATAGGGGTGATAATGGCTAATGATGTTTTTCCCTATATTTATTTGTTGCAAAATAGGCGATTGAACAACAATAGTCTTTCTGCACCATTTCCTACATCACTAGCCAACATCTCTAGCTTGCCATTTATGTATAAACCTACTCTTTATTCATATTTTATTTTCCATTTTGGTGCTTCTTTATGCTAGATTTTTATTTTAGAACTTACTCGCATGCCCCATATTCATGGATTTATCCTACAACAATTTGAGTGCTCAGTGGCCTAGACTCATGCTCGAACTGTCATGTATGAGCAACCATTCTTCTTATGATATCTTTGAATCATGTTTCTCATGTTAATGAAATTATGCATTAAAGGATAGCTACTATATATATTGAAGTATTGAATCTGGGGTTTGGGTGTTCAAAATTTGACAATATCAAAGGAAATATTTTGCTATGCAGAGGTACAGTCTAGAATTGTCTTGGAGAGTCTCCAATTCCTTTGGTTTTCACTGTGAATTCATCACAAGGTCAGGTGATTTTTGCTTCTTTCACAGTATATATCTTTGGTTCTTTTCCTTTAGTTAAACAGTGCTTTTGTAGGTACAATACTAGCTGGAGATTCTAGAAAACATAAGGTGGTATTATCTTTTGATGTAAGTCTGGGTTTTTGGACTCCTTACAAATCCATCAAAATCCATGGCATGCCTGGTAAGGCAATTATGAACCTGCTTACCCTCTTACAGATCCATAAGGTTGCTAAATACTGATAAAATAGTAGTAATGGTAGCGACATTTTTTCATGTACATGAAAATTCTGAATGCTATTTTTAATTGTATAGGAAAATGATGGAGGCAGTGGTGTCAATATTTTTTGGAAGATATTTGTCAAAGGATGTGATTGAAGATGTACATCAAAATGTATGATGGTACAACCACTGATCACCGCCATTTGCAAGTATTGAATGGTGAATAGAAGCGAGGTAATGGTGTGGGGGTTTGAATCAGAGGTACCATGGCTTTTCACACCATCACTAGACCCTTTTCCATCACCGATGCCTCGCCTGCATGACAACATCTTTTGCATTTTTGTGGCTTGTCTCCACAATTTGGTCGTTCTGCAAAGGTAATATGGGCTTTGCATGAATGCAATGGAGGACACATAGGTCAAAGAGGGATACAGGGAGGATTTAAAAGGAACTTTCACCTTTGTGTGGACATGGAAAAGAAATGGATCGTACTAAGAAAATCAAATGTAAGTCTATAGGAGGAAAGCTTGAAGGAAACAACTCGCAACCAAGGTATATTTTTCACTTCACAAGCTACTCAACATTTCTCATAAACTTCTACCAGGGTAGATTAAGAATCTCAACAACTTGTGAGTATCAAAAAATTCCCTTTTTTATTTCATGGGTACAAGTGTGATAATGGCTAATGATGTTTTTCCCTATATTTATTTGTTGCAAAACAAGAGATTTAAGAACAATAGTCTTTTTACATAGTTTCCTACATCACTAGCCAACATCTCTAGCTTTTCATTTTTGTATAACCCTACTCTTCATTCATCTTTTATTAGCTATTTGGGTGCTTCTTTATGCTACAGATTTATTTTATTATTTACTTGCATGCCCCATATTCAGAGATTTATCCTACAAAAATTTGAGTGCTCAGTGCCCCAGACTCATGCTTGAATTGTCATATATGAGAAACCATTCTTCTTATGATATCTTTGAATCATGTTTCTCATGTTAATGAACTTATGCATTAAAAGATAACTATTATATATATTGAAGTATTGAATCATGGGTTTGGGTGTTCAAAATTTGACGGTATCAAAAGAAATATTTTGCTATGCAGAGGTACAATCTAGAATTGTCTTGGAGAGTCTCCAATGCCCATGGTTTTCACTATGAATTCATCACAAGGTCAGGTTATTTCTGCTTCTTTCACACTATATATCTTTGTTTCTTTTCATTTAGTTAAATAGCCCTTTTGTAGGTACGGTACTAGCTAGAGATTCTAGAAAACATAAGGTGGCAATATCTTTCTGTGTAAGTATGGGTTTTTGGACTCCTTACAGATACATCAGAATCCATGGCATGCCTCGTAAGGTAATTATGAACCTTCTCACCCTCTTGCAGACCAATAAGGTTGCTAAATACTAATAAAACGGTAGTAATGGTAGCAGGATTTGTGAGTGTACATGAAAACTCTGAATGCCATTTTTAATTGAATAGGAAAACGGTGGAGGATATGGTGTCAATATTTTTTGGAAGATATTTGTCAGAGGATGTGCTTGAAGATGTACATCAAAACATACAATGGTACAATCACCAATCACTTCCATTTGCAGGTATTGAAGGGTGAATAGAAGTAAGGTAATGGTGAGAGGGTTTGAATCAGAGGTACCATGGCATTTCACACCATAACTAAACCCTTTTCAAGCCCCGATGCCTTCCCTGCGTGACAACATATTTTGCACTTTTGTGGCTTATTTCCACAATTTGGTCATCCTACGAAGGTAATATGGGCTTTGCATCAATTCCAAGGAGGAAACGCAGGTTAGAGAGGGATATAGGGAGGATTTAAAAGGAAATTTTTCCTTTGTTTGGACATGGCAAAGAAATGGCTTATACTAAGCAAACCGCATGTAAGTCTATAGGAGGAAAGGCTCTAAGGAAACAACTCGCAACCAAGGTATATTTTTCACTTCTCAGGATGCTCAACATTTCACATAAACTTCTACCAGGGAAGCTGAAGAATCTCAAAAACATGTGAGTATCACAAAAATCCCTTTTTTATTTCATGGGTATAGGCGTGATAATGGCTAATGATGTTTTTCCCTATTATTATTTTTTCAAAACAGTAGATTGAACAACAATATTCTTTCTGTACCATTTCCTACATCACTAGCCAATATCTCTAGCTTGTCATTTTTGTATGACCGTACTCTTTATTCATCTTTTATTTTCCATTTGGGTGCTTCTTCATTTAAGGGTTTTATTTTAGTATTTACTTGAATGCTCCATATTTAGGGATTTATCCTACAAAAATCTGAGTGCTTAGTGCCCCAGACTCATGCTCGAACTGTCATGTATGAGCAACCATTCTTCTTATGATATCATTCAATCATGTTTATCATGTTAATGAAATTATGCATTAAAAGATAGCTATTATATATATATATATATTGAAGTATTGAATCTGGGGTTTGGGTGTTCAAAATTTGACAGTATCAGAGGAAATATTTTGTTATCCAGAGGTATAGTCTAGAATTGTCTTGGAGAGTCTCCAAGGCCCATGGTTTTCACTCTAAATTCATCACAAAGTGAGGTGATTTTTTCTTCTTTCACACTATATATATTTGGTTCTTTTGCTTTAGTTAAATAGCCCTTTTGTTGGTACGGTACTAGCTGGAGATACCGGAAAACATAAGCTAGAGATACTGGAAAACATAAGTTGGCAATAACTTTTGGTGTAAGTCTGGGTTTCTGGACTCCTTACAAATACATCAAAATCCATGGCATGTCTGGTAAGGTAATTATGAACCTACTCACCCTCTTGCGGACACATAATTTTGCTAAATACTAATAAAATAGTAGTAATGGCAGCAAAAAAATTGTGTACATGAAAACTCTAAATGTGATTTTTAATTGTATAGAAAAACAGTGGAGTAGACGATGTTAATATTTTTTAGAAGATATTTGTTGGACGATGTGCTTGAAGACATACATCAAAATGTACGATGTTACAACCACCGATCACCACCATTTCTAGGTATTGAAGGGTGAATAGAAGTGAGGTAATGGTGCGGGGGTTTGAATTAGAGGTACCATGGATTTTCACACCATAACTAGACCCTTTTCCAGCCTCGATTCCTTGCCTGCATGACAAAATCATTTGCATTTTTGTAGCTTGTCTCCACAATTTGGTCATCCTATGAAGGTAATATTGTCTTTGCATGAATGCCAAGGAGGACACTCTGGTCAAAGAAGGATACAGGGAGGATTTAAAAGGCACTTTCACCTTTGTTTGGACATGGAAAAGAAATGGCGCGTACTAACCAAACCGCATGTAAGTCTACATGAGGAAAGGCTCCAAGGAAACAACTCACAACCAAAGTATATTTTTCACTTCTCAGGCTGCTCAACATTTCACATAAACTTCTATGAGGGCAGCTGAAAAATCTCAACAACCTGTGAGTAACACAAAAATTCCTTTTTATTTCATGGGTAATGACATGATAATGGCTAATGATGTTTTTCCCTATATTTATTTGTTGCAAAAAAGGAGATTGAACAACAATAGTCTTTCTGCACCATTTCCTACATCACTAGCCAACATCTCTAGCTTGTCACTTATGTATGACCCTACTCTTTATTCATCTTTTATTTTCCATTTGAGTGCTTCTTTATGCTAGGATTTTATTTTAGTATTTACTCGCATGCCCCATATTCAAGGATTTATCCTACAACAATCTAAGTGCTCAGTGCCCCAGACTCATGCTCAAACTATCATGTATGACCAACCATTCTTCTTATGATATCTTTGAATCATATTTCTCATGTTAATGAACTTATACATTAAAAGATAGCTATTATATATATTGAAGTATTGAATCTGGGGTTTGGGTGTTTGAAATTTTATGGTATCAAAGGAAATCTTTTGCTATGTGGAGGTACAGTCTAGAATTCTCTTGGAGAGTCTCCAATGCCCATGGTTTTCATTGTGAATTCATCACAAGGTGAGGTCATTTCTGCTTCTTTCACACTATATATCTTTGGTTCTTTTCATTTAGTTAAATAGCCCTTTTGTAGGTACAGTACTAGCTGGAGATTCTAGAAAACATAAGGTGGCAATATCTTTCGGTGTAAGTCTGGGTTTCTAGACTCCTTAAAAATACATCAGAATCCATGGCATGACTGGTAAGGTAATTATGAACCTACTTACCCTATTGAAGACCCATAAGGTTGCTAAATACTGATAAAAAAGTAGTAATGGCAACGACATTTTTGCGTGTACATGAAAACTTTGAGTACCATTTTTAATTGTATAGGAAAATGGTGGAGGCAGTGGTGTCAATAGTTTTCTTGAGATATTTTTTGGAGGATGTACTTGAAGATGTACATCAAAATGTACGACAGTACAACCACCAATCACTACCATTTGCAGGTATTGAAGGGCAAATAGAAGCAA
Organism: Sequoia sempervirens; assembly: GCA_007258455.2. Taxonomy (NCBI): domain Eukaryota; kingdom Viridiplantae; phylum Streptophyta; class Pinopsida; order Cupressales; family Cupressaceae; genus Sequoia; species Sequoia sempervirens. The sequence continues at coordinate 57,912,710 of VDFB02000015.1, read as the reverse complement.
GGTAATGGTGCAGGGGTTTTAATCAGAGGTACCATGGCTTTTCACGCCATAACTAGACCCTTTTCCAGCTTCGATGCCTCGCCTTCTTGACAACATATTTTGCATTTTGGTGGCTTGTCTCCACAATTTGGTCATCCTACAAAGGTAATATGGGCTTTGCATGAATGCCAAGGATGACACACAGGTCAGATAGGGATATAGGGAGGATTTAAAAGGAACTTTCGCCTTTGTTTGGACATGGCAAAGAAATGGCTTGTACTCTGAAAATCAAATGTAAGTCTACAGGAGGAAAGGCTACAAGGAAACAACTCGCAACCAAGGTTATTTTTCACTTCTCAGGTTGCTCAACTTCCCATAAACTTCTGCTAGGGTAGTTGAAGAATCTCAACAACCTGTGAGTATCACAAAAATCCCTTTTTTTATTTCATGGGTACAGGCGTGATAATGGCTAATGTTGTTTTTCCCTATATTTATTTGTTGCAAAACAGGAGATTGAATTACAAAACAGGAGATTGAACAACAATAGTCTTTGTGCACCATTTCCTACATCACTAGCCAACATCTCTATCTTGTCATTTCTGTATGACCCTACTCTTAATTCATTTTTTATTTTCCATTTGGGTGCTTCTTTATGCTAGGGTTTTATTTTAGTATTTACTCACATGCCCCATATTTAGGGATTTATCCTACAACAATCTGAGTGCTCGGTGCCCCAGACTCATGTTCGAACTGTCATGTATGAGCAACCATTCTTCTTATGATATGTTTGAATCATGTTTCTCATGTTAATGAACTTATGCATTAAAAGATAGCTATTATATATATTGAAGAACTGAATCTAGGGTTTGGGTGTTCAAAATTTGATGGTATCAGAGGAAATATTTTGCTATGCAAAGCTATAGTCTAGAATTATCTTGGAGAGTCTCCAACTCCCATGGTTTTCATAATAAATTCATCACAAGGTGAGGTCATTTTCTACTTCCTTCACAGTATATATCTTTGGTTCTTTTCCTTTAGTTAAATAGCCCTTTTGTAGGTTTGGTACTAGCTGGAGATTCTAGAAAACATAAGGTGGCAATACCTTTTGTTGTAAGTCTGGGTTTTTGGATACCTTACAAATACATTAGAATCCATGGTATGCCTGGTAAGGTAATTATGAACTTTCTCACCCTCTTGCAAACCCATAAGGTTGCTAAATACTAATAAAACAATAGTAATGGCAGTGGAATTCTTGTGTGTACATGAAAACTCCAAATTCCATTTTTTATTGTATACGAAAACAGTAGAGGCAATGGTGTCAATATTTTTTGAAAGATATTTGATGAAGGATGTGCTTGAAGATTTACATCAAAACGTACGACAATATTGTAATATCGTATAATTGCACCTAGGGGCAATTCCATATTTCCACATTCTTGCCTAGCACTTATGACACTCCAAAACATTAATGGCAAAAGCCCTTGAGTCAGAATTTCGTGATTCTAACTTCAGGACAACAAGTGGTTGAGCAACAGAAGCCTGGCGACATGTTCCCTGAGAATACAGGGTTTGGATGAACACATGGCGCGCAAACATCTACGCGGTGCACTATTGTCCTGGTTGTTTCACTAGCTCAAAACGTGGAATCTGGAAGGTTAACCCCTTGTGACACGTGTCCTGGCGGTTACATTCTGAAAGTAATGGCTCTTTGTCGCCTTTGCAAGCATAAGAACCTCTTTTTTCCTCTCATTTGGAGGTTGGAAGATTGGAAGACAACACATTAGCTCTTATTCAATTCTTGCTACCACTTTAAGACTCATTCTCTTTTGATAGCAGTACTCTCATAGGCGAAGCCATACTAGACTGAGGTCCCGCTAACAGCAATAGCAGCTCTCAAGCAAGCACTTAGCGGTGCGTCTGTATGCTTAGGAGAGGACCTTGACCTATGGGTAACGCTCTCTCTCCCTTTCTCACTTTCCTTTTACAAGCATTTTCCTCTCTTTAGTGGTGTGGGTTCTACTCCCAAGCGGGTATTGCTTTCACCGCACACTTATCGTGGTGCGGGTTCTACTCCTCGAGCGGGTATTGCTTTCACCACACGCTTTATTTACTCCTTTTACAATCCTTTCCAACTTGTCTTTCCATGGAGGTGGGAACACCAAAATGAGGGTCTGACTAAGGCAGGCCCGTATACAGCCACCCAACAACTTTCTCCTTGATCTCTTGTGTGCAGGCTACAAAAAGGAACTTGGAGTGAAGATATGAGTGTCCAAGAAAAGGGTAAGCTTTCTCCAAGTTTCATGATATTTCCTTCAGTATTTGGCTTTCTGGTTAGTTAACGGTTCAATTTATATCACTCCTGAGTCTTCGAGTAGGATTTTTTATGTTTGTTGAGTTCATGAGTTATTTGTTGCTTGGGACGCCAGTGCGATTTTCAAACGACAATGCACCACATTGGCATCCTAGATCTGTACTGACGTCTTTTGGTCGAGAGCTCTCTCTCCTGGGATAGAAAACTTATGATCCAACTCTCTTAGGATCATTAACTATTTAATTTGAAATATAACTTTGTTTTGGTTATTTATCATTTCGCTATCCTGAGGTGTATAAGGGCAGTTCGTTCCCTAGTGATCTCTTGAGAAAGGAGAGACTCGTGTGCAATGAATCCCTCTTATATCACATTTTGCTGAACTTGACATGAATCATCATAAGTTTATTTGCGATGTTGGATGTTCATCATGGTGACTTTTATGAGGAAAATTTTGATATGCTGGAGGATGCTCTAGATGACTTCTTAGAAGCATTTCCCCCTATCCGTAAATCTCCTGACTCTCTTCTCGAGAGGCTGAGGGATCGGTAAATGTGGTGGTTGTCTCAACAACTCCTCCGATCCCTAAGAAACTCGTTATCTACGTAACCCCTGCCAACCCTGCCATCTTTGGAATTTCATGTCGTAGTGATTCACCGAACTTGTATTCAAAGTTTGTGAAAGCTATGGAGTCTACATCTTATAACACCGTTGGACACACACATCCCACAAGGAGTAATAGACAAAACTTGGATCAACAACCTTCTATTCCTACATCACAACCTACTTCTTTACCACCTTCCCAACTGAGCCTTCCTGCAGCACCTAAACCTGTGATCAAAGCACCAGGTGATTATGATCTTATCGAGCAACTTCATGTTACTCCGGTTAAGATCTCACTTTGGCACTTGCTTCAAACCACCTTGGTTTATCAAGAGATGCTTCAGGAGGCCCTACAAAATATTCTCTTTCTTTCCCCCACCAAGCCTACGGATGTTAATGTGTTGTTGGCTCATATTCATGTGAATTCGTCGAATATTGCATTCCACCGGCAAGAACTCCCACCTCCAGACGTGCAGAACCAAGCAAAAATTTTGATGATCATAGTCAACGTTAATAACATTTGTATTAGGCGTACCCTTGTTGATACCGGATTAGTGCCCAACATTTGTGGTATGGACCTACTACCTAAAATTAAAGTTGATTCATCTTCTTTGGCAGCTTCCTCATTGTACATTCGTGGATTTGATAACAATGGCTGCCAAGCTCTAGGTATGATAATACTACCTTTGCAGCCAGGCCCCGTTACCTTACCCACACTGGTTTATGTGATTCCTAGGTCTTTACCTTATAATCTCCTCTTAGGGAGACCTTGGATCCACGCTATGGGAATAGTAACCTCCACCTTGTACCGTTCTTTGAAATTTGTCGCAAAAAATTGAGTAGTCACATTCAAAGCAGATCCAGAGGGCATTTTCCTCTGTGAATTGGTTGTTGCCGATCACGCTTCGACTATGTCTACCCTCAAAACTTTTATTCCTTCCTTAACTGTCAATGCTATGGCATGTTCGTCATTAATACCCTCTATGGAAATCATTCCCAGGGCGAGTGTCGAAACTAAAGAACCATCTAAAGCAGAAGATCCTAGTTCTCCTGCATCATCCTCTCAAATAAATGATTTCCTTGGAGATGATTTGGGTTCCTTGAACTTTTCTGAAGTCTTTATTGTAGAATACAAGGTAGACCCCTCTTGCGTGGACCTTCCACGTGACCCTAGTACAAAGGTGGATAATACTCCCGTGGAGGAGAAGAAGGGCGATCTTGTTCAAGAAATCACTCCTTCCCGCATTGAGGAGAACGATCTACCTCTTGCAAAAGAAATTAACATTTGTGAATTTGACAAAGGAGGCGGAAGTACCCCCGTAGAGACATTTGATGTTCGTTGGTGGAACGAAGCACTCTATGTGGATCTGCCACCCCCTGAAGTTTTACAAACTCCCTATGGATTTGGATATGAGCTTGCTTCTCGATATGGCTATGGGTAGAAGGGCCTAGGATGTATCGAGCAGAGAATTAAAGTCCCCATCAATCTTAAACCACAATGACATAACTTGGGACTAGGTTGTTTCATTGAACAATCTAAGCTAAAGCCTTGGTGGAGTGTTAATATGATTTCGGTCAAACCATTGAACCTCATCCACCCTGAGTTAATAGATGAAAAGGAGCAAGCCAAGAATATTCCCCTAGATATCTTCTCTTCAGATGAAGTGTTACAGGAATTTCTAAATGCATACTCCTCATTCCCCCCTTATCATCACAAAAGACGTTTCTCGTATCGCTTGCATAGCCAAGCATATTCAAGGAATTTGTCCTGAATGTTGATGAGGAGGACCCTTTGTCTAACACCAACAATTACATTGCAATGCCTAAGCATGAAGACCAAAGTTCCCTTTTAAAAGGGGATATTGTCGAGGTCTTTATGGATCCCATATCCCCTGAAAAGGTAATCAAAATCGGGAAGTGTTTTTCTTCGGAGGAAGAAAATGAACAATCTAATATTTTGTGTTCTCATCCTGAAATATTCGCTTGGACATATGAGGATATTTCCAATATTAATGAATCTATAGTGGTTCACAATATCGTCCTATGTCCCAATGCCAAGTCGGTTAAGCAAAAAATCCAAAAAATCAATCCTAGAGTGGCATTAATGGTTAAGATTGAGATAAAGAAACTATTAAAAGCAGGATTTATCTGTTCCATCGATTATTCCCACTGGATTTCAAACATAGTCGCCATTAGTAAACCTGATGGTCACATTCGCATATCCATCAATTTTCGAGACCTTAATAAGGCTTCTCTTAAAGATGATTTTCTGGTACCTAATATAGATATGATTGTTGACTCGACTACAGGACATGCATTGCTTTCTTTCATGGATGGCTTCTTGGGTTATAATCAGATCTGTATTAACCCGGACGATCAATAAAAGACAGCTTTTACTAACCCATGGGGCACCTTTTGTTATGTGGTCATGCCCTTTGGATTAAAGAATGCAGGAGCTACTTACCAACGGGCAATGACCCTAATATTTCATGATTTCATTCACAAGATTCTAGAGGATTATGTCGATGACATAGTGGCCAAATTCATAACCCATCAAGACCATCCTAAGAACCTTTGCCTTATTTTTGAAAGACTTTATCTCTATAAAATGAGATTAAATCCCCTTAAGTGTGTCTTTGGCGTTGACATCGGAAAGCTTCTGGGGTTCATAGTCTCTCATCGTGGGATCGAGGTTGACACTAAAAAGATCGATGCTATTGTTAACATGCCTCCACCAAGGAATATTACCGAGTTGCATAGTTTACAAGGAAAGATTCAAGCAATTTGTAGATTCATATCTCAATTGGTTGATCGTACCCTTCCTTTCATTCGTTTGTTAAAAAAGGATGTTCACTTCATATGGGATGAGTGATGTCAAAAGGTCTTTGAGTCGATCAAAGCCTACTTAGCCAACCCTCCTGTATTGATGTCAACTATGCAAGATAGACCCTTTCTGCTCTACCTAGTTGCGTTGCCATATGCTGTAGCAACTCTTTTAGCTCAATATAACGACTCCGAAAAGGAAAGAGAAATCTACTACATTAGCCGCATCCTGGTTGATTACAAAACTCATTATTCCTCCATGGAAAGGCAGTGCCTTGATCTTGTCTTCTCTACACATAAGCTAAGGCATTACCTCCTCCATGCTGAAATGCACATAATAGTAAAAATGGATCTTTTAAGGCATATGTTTTCTAGCACTGATTTGGTGGGAAGGTTAGTGAAATGGGTTATGTTTCTTTCTAAGTTTGACATAAAGTTTGTTACTCATAAATCGCTAAAGGGTAAAGCGGTTGCAGATCAGTTGGCAGATGCTCCCTCATCTTGCTCCTTTCTTGACTTAGATTTATTTCCTAATGAAAACATTTTTACGATCAACCATGATCTCAAATGGAAAATGTATTTCAATGGGTTGAGGTGTCAAACTAGTTCTGGAGCGGGAGTGGTCCTAATATCCCCCAAAGGCAAACCAATTCCCTTGTCCTTTCGATTATACTTTCCTTGTACCAATAACATCATTGAGTACGAAGCCCTTATAGTTGGCTTACGTGACATGATAGCACTAAAAATTAGACACCTTTGTATCTTAGGTGACTCTGAACTTATAGTGAATCAAATAAAAGGAACCTATCAGGCCAAGCAAAGTAAGTTGTCCTGGTACCAAGACCCTGCCTTGTCTTTGCTCAGACAATTTTCTTCTTTCACAATAGACAATGTCCCTAGGAGAGAAAATAGACATGTTGACACCATGGCAAGTGTTGCTTCCTTGGTACCTTTTGAAGAAGATATGAAAAAATATCACTTTGTAGTCTAGGTCTTGTGAACCCCTGTGGTTCTCGAAGAACATGAGGTTGAATTCCCCATGTGTTCCGATGTAGACTCTAGGGAATGGTTTTTTGATATCTATAACTATTTAAAAACTGGGAACTTCCTTGACGATGCGACAAAGAATGACCGTACTCATGTGAGGAATATTTCAGTTTGCTACGTCATCCTATCAGACACCCTTTATAGGAAGGCCTATAATGGCTTGCTTCTTAGGTGTCTTACAAAAGCAGAAATACCCCTTGCCCTTAAGGAAGTTCATGCGGGCTTTGGGGGTGGACATTTTGGTGGTAAATCCCTAACACAGAGATTGATACACATAAGATACTATTGGAAAATAATGGAACAAGATTCCTTTGACTTTATCAAGAAGTTCCCTCAATGCCAGCAACATAGCCAACTCATTCACACGCCTGCCCAAGAGTTACAAAACCAAACTTCCCCTTGGTCATTCGCTAAATGGGGGTTGGATATTATTGGAAAGATATCACCTCCCTCTTTCAAAGGACATGACTTCATCATTACTGCTATAGATTACTTCACAAAGTGGGTCAAGGCTATCCCGCTCTGATCCATGAATGTTGAAGCTATTTGTAGCCTCCATATGAAAAACATCATCTCTTGATTCGGATTGCCCGCTACACTTGTTTCTGACAATGGTACACCATTTAAAAACAAGGAAGTGAAGCAATTCCTTGAGAAATTTCACATCCAGCATAGGTTCTCCACACCCTACTATCCTCAATCTAACGGTCAAGCAGAAGCGTTGAATAAAACTCTTGAGCTTATTCTCCAAAAAATAGTTAATAAACATGGTAAAGACTGGCACATTCAACTAACGTATTCTTTATGGGCCTATCGCATGAGTGTCCACACAGCTATAGAGACAATGCCCTATAACCTCGTGTATGGTGTTGAAGCTATCATGCCCTTAGAATTGGAAATTATGTCTCTATGAGTTTCCCTAAAAGGGCTAATTGATAATGAGACCTATCGAGTTAATTGTCTGCATCAGCTAGAGATGCTCGATGAGTGTCATTTACGAGCCCTCCAACATCTTAAAGCTTATCACTAGTGATTATCTAGACAATACAATCAAAGTGTACTCCCTCAAACCTTTAAAATAGGAGATTTGGTTCTTTGTGAAAATCAAAGACATGTAAATGTGCCGCCCAACCAGAGAGGAAAATTCAGCCCTAATTGGTTAGGCACTTACATTGTGATTTTTGTATATGGCTCAGGCGCCTATCAATTATAATCTATAGATGGAATGCCTTTGAAGAGCATGTTAATGCTATGCAACTTCGTTGTTACTATGCATAATGTCCTATGTGTCACCTATGTGGTGCTCTCCCTCTACAAAAAGAGTAGTAGTACTACATATGTTGGCATTGTTCATTAACACATTATGATGATTTTGTGTTATGAGTGACCATGTGCATGTGTGTGTGTGTCCATTAGATCATCATTGTATTTAATTAACATGCAGCCATGTGTGTTTAATTAAATCATATTAGCATCTAATATAAGCATACATCCACATGAGAATATAACATTCATAGTATGAACATATGAGAAATAAAAAACATACACATCCAGATAAACAATGCCATGAAACCAGAATCAATGTATCCATATGTATATATATACGCAATGTATGTATCCAATGTCATGTACATGTATCGGGCCACTACTACAAAAAATGAGTGGATACTCAATACATATCTATACATAAGGATCTACAAGTATGTATGAACATGTATGTATCTCGCTACCAAAAATGATGTACACAAAAAATGATGATGATCCCTAATCACTGAGCTACGTGGCTCCCAGACCCCTTTGGCTCTGGTGGATGCTCTGGAAGCCGTGGGAGGGGCTGGATGGTAATCATCGAGCGTGATACGAACAAGGCTGCCCGCATCCCTCTGATCTCCCCCTACAAGAAAGATATTGTCAACTCCGCCTATCATAGCCAGTCCCGCAATTGCTGAAACTTTGTCGGACTCACAGCTGAAGACTTCCCACTGAGGTCATCGAGATGGCTCTGAAGGGCATCGCGTGCTTACTCAATGGCATCAACCCTCCTCACTACCGTGTCTCCCTTTGTGAGTGCTATCCGTAGCTCCCTCGACAACTGGTCACATTTTCCTCACACACTCATCAACTCTGCTATTCGCTGGACGATCTTTGCACCCTGCTCCTCGTATGTAGTTTGTAGGTATGCAACCAGCTCAAAGTTGGGGGAATGTCACCCCACGGATGTTGGCTGATATGCCTCAAGGACTGATCCCTGAATCTATACCACGGGGGCCACCTCTGATATACACTAATTTATAAGCCCAGTCCACCCCTGTGCGTCCTCTGCAACCCCAAAAAAGGAAAAGATATCAGTATCACATGGCATATATATATAAGATACATATATCATCAGACTGAAAGTACAAAACATAGAACAATAAACCATGTATACCTGGATCCCCCAGCTACCATGTTGGGTCAAGGTGAGGCTCAGTGCTTGGACCTATGCTGTCGGCCTCAATGGTTGCTCCTGGTGTTGCGAGTGATGCAACTGCAGAAGAAGACGATGGTGTTGAAGAGACAGGGGTTGTCGATGGGGGATTTGATCTCCTCCATCGCCTTGGCCTCGCTGGTGCCACCTCCTCCTCCTGAGGTGCCTCCTCCTCCTCCCCAGCCTGTTGTTGGCCTCTCCTCCTATCTTGTAGTGGCGGGGATAGTAAGTCCCCCTATGGACCAGGGTCCCCTCCCAAAGCACCCTCGCCGAACACAGGAGTTGGTTGATGCCTCTCCCACCACCGCGTGAAATCTACGACTACACCTATTTTATCCACCACCATTAAGGGTGGCAGATCATGATCAAGCGCATCATCATCAGAGGGGACTATATCTGTAATGCTCGGGCGAGGGTGGTCCCCGAGCCTCACCACGCTCCTATGGGCCCTAGTGTAGGTGGGCACATCTAGTGGTATGGTCTGCGATCAGCCATGTTGTCGCATGACCCGATTTCAATAGTAGGGTACAATAATATAATCCCTACGCCCTATCAAAGAATGTTCTCTCTGCAGGTTCCTCAAATACCTACCATCATCCACCCACCTGAAAATTTGATAAGGCCTCCATCAGACCCTATTTTTTGTGAGGGTATCAAACTGTAGTCATCAAAACTATAGATCTTTGAACCTCCACTATCCCGTCATATCATACCAGTGGGCCATGGGGACCCCATATGGTTGTAACTGTGGAAAGTTGACCAACCGAGTGCATATGATGTGGGAAAAGGCCCACACCTACAAAAGTGTGCACGTCGTCAAGCTACAGTACTCATAGTGCACGTATCGGCCCAGCTCCTAGTAGAGGTGCACTAGCATGTTGTTGCCCTAGGAAAAGATAGTCCTATGCTCGACCATCTCCCTAATAGCGTGGATGAGGCCCTTATGCAGGTGTGAGCCTTGCCCATCAATTGTGATCTAAAACGCAACGGTCACGACCATAACCCAACGGATTAATGGCGTTGTGGTCCTCGCCTGGTCATACCAGTGCATGTAGATATGGCACGTGCCATCACCATAGTCTATCCTCCTCGTGCAATAGTGGATGCCCTCCGCTCGCTCGTATACTGATCATGTGTCATCTAAGGTCACCCACCATCCGCCGATGGGTAGTTCAAGGATACGATAGACATCCTTGAGAGTGATGGTCATCTCCCTAACTGGTAGTTGGAAAGATGAGGTAGTGGCATCCCACCACTCCATAAGAGTTGTAAGCATCCGCTCATGATATCTCATCTCTGGAATAGTGAAAATGTGCCAGAGACTGACACGCTCTAGAAGTGTGACCTCATCCACGGATAAGTGGTCTCTTTGCTCGCGGACCAGCCGAAATGCTCACCCTCCAGGATGCTCTCGAATCTCGAGGTACTCCTACCAAAAAGCAAGGAAATCTTGAATCAGAACAATGATAGTTTACATCAAAAATCAAAAACAACTAGATAAGACTTGTGTACAACGTGGAGACGTTCGTGCACCGTACATGCGTCTCCAGACCGCCATGGTTGCCTCAGAGACACTAACGTATCTTTGAGACAAAAATACGAAAAAGAGATGTAGGCGCTAATCTCAAACGACAGTGCGGTTTTGAGACGCGGGCACGTGAAAAAGACGCCTGTGCACCTCGCCAGCAGAAAAAATCTAAAAAATGCATCAAAAATCACTAAAAATGAGAGTTTGTGACTTACCTAGTCCACCTCATGACCCTCGGCGATGTCCCGACACAGCTACTCCAACCTTGACTCCTTATACTCTCTCCTGCTAGGCATTTTGTTGACTTTTCTCTCACAAAAGTCAGCAATTTGCTCACAGTGCATAGTGACAATGACCCTTCTAGGGGCCCACCTAGGTATATATAGGCCCCCCAAGGCCCATTTTTCCTAGGCTTTGTGGCTCCCCAGTTTCTCCTGAATTTTCCCCACTAAACTAGTGGCAAACTCCAGAGGGGGCATAAGGTCGTCTCTTGATCATATTTTTCTTCTGAATCAATGAATTTTTCTTGATCATTCCTCTCTTTGTGGTAGCTTTCTTCTAATTTTTTGAAGCTGACCTAAAATTTGAGTTTTGTAGGATGGAACATTCAACAAATTCATGACCGTTCAGATGTTGTTTGTTGAACTTGAATGCTAGGGGCATCTTCAGTCTCGGTTAGCTCGACTACGATAGCTGCTATGGTCTCTTTTCGTTGGCACGCAAATCTGTAAAATTAAAAAATTTGGGTGAATTTTTTAATTTTCTATTTTAGCGAGGCTAATTTTTTTCAAAATCGAGCCCACTAAAGTGGGGGCAAAATGTAATATTGCAAAATTGCACCTAGGGGAAATTCCATATTTCCACATTCTTGCCTATCATTTATGACACTCCAAACCATTAATGGAAAAACCCCTTGAGTCAGAATTTTATAATTTTGACTTTAGGAGAATAAGTGGCTAAGCAACAGAAGCCTGGAGAGGCATTCCCCGAGAATACAACCCTTGGACGAACGCACGGCACGCTATCATCCTGGTCGTTTCCCGAGCTCAAAATGTGGAATCTAGAAGGTTAACCCCTATGACACATGTCCTGGCAGTTACATTTTGAAAGTAACAACTCTTTTTCGCCTTTGCAAGCATTAGAACCTCTTTTTGCCTCTCATTTGGAGGTTGGAAGATTGGAAGACAACACATTAGCTCTCATTCAGTTATTGCTACCACTTTGAGACTCATTCTCTTTTGATAGAAGTGCTCTCATAGGCGAAGCCATGCTAGGCTGAGGTCCCCCTAGCAACAACATAAACTCTTAAGCAAGCACTCAGTAGTGCGTTTGTATGCTTAGAAGAGGGCCTTGACCTGTGGGTAACGCTCTCTCTCCCTTTCTCACTTTCCTTTTACAAGCATTTTCCTACTCTTTAATGGTGTGGGTTCTACTCCCGAGCAGGTATTGCTTTCACCACACGCTTATCGTGGTGTGGGTTCTACTCCTTGAGTGGGTATTGCTTTCACCACACGCTTTATTTACTCTTTTTGCAATCCTTTCCAACTTGGTTGTCCGTTGAGGTGGGAACACCAAAATGGGGGTCTGACTAAGGCAGGCCCCTATATAGCCAGCCAACAACTTTCTCCTTCATCTCTTGTGTGCAGGTTACAAAAATGAACTTGGAGTGAAGATTCGAGTGTCCAAGAAAAGGATAAACTTTCTCCAAGTTTCGTGATATTTCCTTCAGTATTTGGCTTTCTAGTTAGTTAATAGTTCCATTTATATCACTCCTAAGTCTGCGAGTAGGATTGCTTTATGTTCGTTGAGTTCCTGAGTTCTCTATTGCTCGGGACACCAACACGACTTTCAGATGACAATGTGTCGTGCCGGTGTCCTAGATCTGCGCTGACACCTTCTGGCCAAGAGCTCTCTCTCCTGGGACAGAAAACTTCTAATCCGGATCTCTCAAGATCTCTAACTATTTCCTTTGAAACATAATTGTGTTTTGGTTCTTTATCATTTCGCTATCCTGAGGTGTATAAGGGCAGTTCGTTCTCCGGTGATCTCTCAAGAAAGGAGAGACCCGTGTGCAGCGAATCCCTCTTATATCACAAATACAACCATCGATCACCGCCATTTGCAGGTATTGAAGGGCTAATAGAAGCAAGGTAATGGTGCGGGGATTTGAATTAGAGGTACATGGCTTTTCACACCATAACTAGACCCTTTTCTAGCCCTGATGCCTAGCCTTTGTGACATCTTTTGCATTTTTGTGGCTTGTCTTCACAAATTTGTCATCCTACAAAGGTAATATGGGCTTTGCATGAATGCCAAGGAGGACACGTAGGTCAGAGAGGGATATAGGGAGGATTTAAAAGGAACTTTTGCCTTTGTTTGGACACGGAAAAGAAATGGCTCGTACTAAGCAAACCACATGTAATTCTATAGGTGGAAAGGCTCCAAGGAAACAACTTGCAACCAAAGTATATTTTTCACTTCTCAGGCTGCTCAACATTTCATATAAACTTCTGCTAGGGCAACTGAAGAATCTCAACAACCTATGAATATAAAAAAAATACCTTTTTATTTCATGGGTACAGCCGTGATAATGGCTAATGATGTTTTTCCCTATATTTATTGGTTGCAAAACAGGAGATTGAACAACAATAATCTTTCTGCACCATTTCCTACATCACTAGCCAACATCTCTAGCTTGTCATTTCTATATAACCCTACTCTTTATTCATCTTTTATTTTCCATTTGGGTGCTTCTTTATGCTAGGATTTTATTTTAGTATTTACTTGCATGCCCCATATTCAGGGATTTATCCTACAACAATTTGAGTGCTCGATGCCCTAGACTCATACTCAAACTGTCATGTATGAGCAACCATTCTTCTTATGATATGTTTGAATCATGTTTCTCATGTTAATGAACTTATGCATTAAAAGAGAGCTATTATATATATTGAAATACTAAATACATGGTTTGGGTGTTCAAAATTTGACAGTATCAGAGGAAATCTTTTGCTTTGTGGAGGTACATTCTAGAATTCTCTTGGAGAGTCTCCAACACCCATGGTTTTCACTGTGAATTCATCACAAGGTGAGGTGATTTCTGCTTCTTTCACAGTATATATCTTTGGTTCTTTTTATTTAGTTAAATTTCCCTTTTGTAGGTACAGTACTAGCTGGAGATTCTAGAAAACGTATGGTGGCAATATCTTTCTATGTAATTCTGGGTTTCTAGACTCCTTACAAATACATTAGAATCCATGGCATGGCTGGTAAGGTAATTATGAACCTGCTTACCCTCTTGCAGACCCATAAGGTTGCTAAATACTAATAAAATAGTAGTCATGGCAGCGACATTTTTGCGCATACATGAAAGCACCGAATGCCATTTTTAATTGTATAGGAACACAGTGGAGGCGGTGTTGTAATTATTTTTTGGAAGATATTTGTCAGAGGATGTGCTTGAATATGTACATCAAAACGTACGGTGGTACAACCACCAATCACCTCCATTTGCAGGAATTGAAGGGCTAATAGAAGCGAGGTAATGGTGTGGGGTTTTGAATCAAAGGTACCATGGCTTTTCACACCATAACTAGACCCTTTTCCATCCCCAATGCCTTGCTTGCGTGACAACATCTTTTGCATTTTGGTGGCTTGTCTCCACAATTTGGTCATCCTACAAAGGTAATATGGACTTTGCATGAATGCCAAGGAGGACATGCGAGTTAGAGAGGGATACAGGGAGGATTTAAAAGGCACTTTCACCTTTGTTTGGACATGAAAAAGAAATGGTTCATACTAAATAAACCGCATGTAAGTCTAAGCGAGGAAAGGCTTCAAGGAAACAACTCACAACCAAGGTATATTTTTCACTTCTCAGGCTACTCAACATTTCACATAAACTTCTGGTAGGGCAGCTGAAGAATCTCAACAACCTAAGTATCAAAAAAATCCCTTTTTATTTCATGGGTATAGGCGTGATAATGGTTAATGATGTTTTTCCCTATATTTATTTGTTGCAAAACAGGAGATTGAACAACAATAGTCTTTTTGCACCATTTCCTACATTAGTAGCCAACATCTCTAGCTTGTCATTTTTGTATGACACTACTCTTTATTCATCTTTTATTTGTCATTTGGTTGCTTCTTTATGCTAGAGTTTTATTTTAGTATTTACTCGAATGCCCCATATTCAAGGATTTATCCTACAACAATCTGAGTGCTCGGTGCCCCAGACTCATGCTTGAACTGTCATGTATGAGAAACCATTCTTCTTATGATATCTTTGAATCATGTTTCTCATGTTAATGAACTTATGCATTAAAACATAGGTATTATATATATTGAAGTATTGAATCTGGGGTTTGGCTGTTTGAAATTTGACGGTATCAAAGGAAATCTTTGCTATGCAAAGGTATAGTCTAGAATTGTCTTGGAGAGTCTCCAACGCCCATGGTTTTCACTGTGAATTCATCCCAAGGTGAGGTGATTTCTACTTCTTTCATAGCATATATCTTTGGTTCTTTTCCTTTAGTTAAATAGCCCTTTTGTAGGTACGATACTAGCTAGAGATTCTAGAAAACATAAGGTGGCAATATCTTTCAATGTAAGTCTCGGTTTCTAGAATCCTTACAAATACATCATAATCCATGACATGCCTGGTAAGGTAATTATGAACCTGCTTACCCTCTTGCAGACCCATAAGGTTGCTAAATACTAATAAAACAATAGTAATGAAAGCGACATTTTTTCCTATACATGAAAACTCGAATGCCATTTTTAATTGTATAAGAAAATGGTGGTGGAAGTGTTGTCAATATTTTTTGGAAGATATTTGTCAAAGGATGTGCTTGAAGATGTACATCAAAACATACAATGGTAAAACCATCGATCACCGACATTTGTAGGTATTGAAGGGCGAATCGAAGCGAGGTAATTATGTGGGGCTTTGAATCAAAGATACCATGGATTTTCACACCATAACTAGACCCTTTTCCAACCTCGTTTCCTCGCTTACATGACAACATCTTTTTCCATTTTTGTGGCTTGTCTCCATAATTTGGTCATCTTGTGAAGGTAATATGGGCTTTTCATGAATGCCAAGGAGGACACGCAGGTCAAAGAGGGATACAGGGAGGATTCAAAAAAGGTACTTTTTCCTTTGTTTGGACATGGCAAGGAAATGGCTCGTACTAAGCACACCGCATGTAAGTCTATAGGAGGAAAGGTTGCAAGGAAACAACTTGCAACCAAGGTATATTTTTCACTTCTCAGGTTGCTCAACATTTTGCATAAACTTCTGCTAGGGCAGATGAAGAATCTCAACAACCTGTGAGTATCACAACAATCCCTTTTTATTTCATGGGTATAGGCGTGATAATGGCTAATGATGTTTTTCCCTATATTTATTTGTTGCAAAACAGGAGATTGAACAACAATAGTCTTTTTGCACCATTTCCTACATTAGTAGCCAACATCTCTAGCTTGTCATTTTTGTATTACACTACTCTTTATTCATCTTTTATTTGTCATTTGGGTGCTTCTTTATGCTAGAGTTTTATTTTAGTATTTACTTGAATGCCCCATATTCAAGGATTTATCCTACAACAACCTAAGTGCTCAGTGCCCCAGACTCACGCTCGAACTGTCATGTATGAGAAACCATTCTTCTTATGATATCTTTGAATCATGTTTCTCATGTTAATGAACTTATGCATTAAAACATAGGTATTATATATATTGAAGTATTGAATCTGGGGTTTGGCTGTTCGAAATTTGACGGTATCAAAGGAAATCTTTTGCTTTGCAAAGGTATAGTCTAGAATTGTCTTGGAGAGTCTCCAACGCCCATGGTTTTCACTGTGAATTCATCCCAAGGTGAGGTGATTTCTACTTCTTTCACAGCATATATCTTTGGTTCTTTTCCTTTAGTTAAATAGCCCTTTTGTAGGTACAATACTAGCTAGAGATTCTAGAAAACATAAGGTGGCAATATCTTTCAGTGTAAGTCTCGGTTTCTAGAATCCTTACAAATACATCAGAATCCATGACATGCCTGGTAAGGTAATTATGAACCTGCTTACCCTCTTGTAGACCTATAAGGTTGCTAAATACTGATAAAACAGTAGTAATGGCAACGGCATTTTTGCATGTACATGAAAACTTCGAATGCCATTTTTAATTTATAGGAAAATAGTGGAGGCAGTGGTGTCAATATTTTTTGGAAGATATTTTTCGAAGGATGTGCTTGAAGATGTACATCAAAACGTACGACGGTATAACCACCGATCACCGCCACTTGCAGGTATTGAAGGGTGAATAGAAGCGAGGTAATGGTGCAGGGGTTTGAATCAAAGGTACAATGGATTTTCACACCATAACTAGACCCTTTTCCAGCCTTGATGTCTCGCCTGCATGACAACATCTTTTGCATTTTTGTGGCTTGTCTCCACAATTTGGTCATCCTGTGAAGGTAATATGGGCTTTGCATGAATGCCAAGGAGGACATGCAAGGCAGAGAGGGATACAGGGAGGATTTAAAAGGCATTTTCGCCTTTGTTTGGACATGGCAAAGAAATGGCTCATACTAAGCAAACCGCATGTAAGTCTACAAGAGGAAAGGCTCCAAGGAAACAACTCGCAACCAAGGTATATTTTTCACTTCTCGGGCTGCTCAACATTTCGCATAAACTTTTGCCTAGGCAGCTAAAGAATCTCAACAACCTGAGTATCACAAAAATCCCTTTTTATTTCATGGGTACAAGCGTGATAATGGCTAATGATGTTTTTCCCTATATTTATTTGTTGCAAAACAAGAGATTGAACAACAATAGTCTTTCTACACCGTTTCCTACATCACTAGCCAACATCTCTAGCTTGTCATTTATGTATGACCCTACTCTTTATTCATCTTTTATTTGCCATTTGGGTGCTTCTTTATGCTAGTGTTTTATTTTAGTATTTACTCGCATGCCCCATATTCAGGGATTTATCCTACAACAATTTGAGTGCTCGTTGCCCTAGACTCATGTCCGAATTGTCATCTATGAGCAACCATTCTTCTTATGATATCTTTGAATCATGTTTCTCATGTTAATGAACTTATGCATTAAAAGATAGCTATTATATATATTGAAGTATTGAATCCGGGGTTCGGGTGTTCGAAATTTGACGGTATTAGAGGAAATCTTTTGCTATGCAGAGCTACAGTCTAGAATTGTCTTGGAGAGTCTCCAACGCCCATGGTTTTCACTGTGAATTCATCACAAGGTGAGGTGATTTCTACTTCTTTCACAGTATATATCTTTGGTTCATTTCCTTTAGTTAAATAGCCCTTTTGTAGGTACAATACTAGCTGGAGATTCTAGAAAACATAAGGTGGCAATACTTTTCGGTGTAAGTCTAGGTTTCTAGACTCCTTACAAATACATCAGAATCCATGGCATGCCTGGTAAGGTAATTATGAACCTGCTTACCCTCTTGCAGACCCATAAGGTTGCTAAATACTGATAAAACAATAAAACAATAGTAATGGTGGCCAAGTCACGTTTCAGACCTGCTTCTTACATTTGATGAAATAGGTTTGAATCATCATCACATTTCTTTGAGGCAGCATGTCAAACACCCTTCTTGCAGCTTCTACACTCTTGCATTTTGCATACATATCAACCAAAGAACTCCCCACAAAGACATTAGACTGTAATCCATTCCAAAGAATATAACAATGAACCTCCTTTTCATGTTGTAAATCCATTAAGCTCGAACAGGCTGAGAGAACACTGGAAATGGTAACATGATTGGGCTTTATGGGTGCCATTTTCATTTGAGGAAACAATTTCAATCCAATTGTAAAACTATGAGCTTTAAACAAATGGTATTTTTGAGATTTAGACTTAATTTTTGAAATTTCGACTTACTCTTGAAATTCTGTGTCTGGGTAAGATATTTTCAATATGGGTCAGTGTGGATTTTGGGATTGTAATATTTTAGGTGTTATGATTGAACCGTTGAATAGATTACACTTTGAGAATTTCATGAGTAGTTGGTAAAATGATGGTGAGGTAATTTATTAAGAATTAAGTTGAGGTAATTATCCTACTTTTACTCACAATTCTTGCACCAATTTTATAATCTCTCATATTGCCAATTTCTTCTATTAGCTATTCAGGTTATGATATTTAAGCACCAAGGAGGTTTTTCATTTGGATTAGATGTGAACTTGCAGAGCAGCACGATCCAGAGGTTTGCTTAGGACATTTGAAGAGATTCCAATTCAAAGAACTCCAGATTGCTACCGATCATTTTAATAACAAGAATATTCTGGGTTGAGGAGGTTTTGGGAATGTTTACAAAGGATGCCTGCAAGGTGGCACTCATGTAGCTGTAAAACAGCTGAAGGATGCCAGTACAGAAGTGGAAATGATCAGCTTGGCTGTACACAGAAATTTATTGAGACTGTGTGGTTTTTGCATGACCTCCACAGAAAGACTCTTGGTTTATCCATACATGGCTAATGGGAGTGTGGCCTCTAGACTGAGAGATTAAATCCTTCTCTTGTAACCTACCTTTCTAGGTCTCCAAATGTTAAGGGTAGAGCAAGACGTTTGTTTGTGGATCTCTGTAAATTGATGCAGGTAGTAAATTAATTATTACAATATAGGGGAGAGGACCCAGTAGTTGTGCACCCTAACTTCGCACTTTTAATTATCCTACTGGAAATTTCAAATCACTCCCAATTTTTTACAGCAGCTTACTTGGCAAGTCCCCTACTTATAACTAAGGTTTCAGGGCCACATCATCAAATATGATGCTACGTCAGCATGTTTTTTGTCAAGGTGTCCAAAGAGACCAAAAAAAAAGTGAGACCAATACTTGTGCATTCACAGCATGTTTTATTGAGCACTGATGTGGAATCACATGATTGGTTGCTTTTTAGATCAAAGGAATACATTTTGTTTAATTATGGGTAGTCATCAGGACACTAACAACTTTAAAGTCACAATATTGATAAAAATATTAGACATTATATAAACAACTACTATCACAACTATTGAAACATGCTCAGGTACTTAGTACTGGGTCCTCTCCCCTAACTTCATTAAATTTCTGCTACCCGACCTTTGTTTACATGGGTACAACACAGTGCAAGAAAAAGACAAACTGTTGGAAAAAATGGTTTCACCACAAAATTATCTAACTACAAAAGACACATATAACGAAAAGTCAGGTGGTTCGTTGCTAGACAAGTCAGTGTGATCAGCAGTGTTTTTTATGACAAAAAAATTGTTGAAATCTGAAAATCCGTATCAGAAAAGCAGTAAACATGGTGTTTTCAGTTGCATATTCAAGACTACTTACACTGGTATTTTTGTTTAGCTGTGCTTGCAGTACTGATCTATATGAAGATGGAAAATTTTACAGAGACAAAATGAAAAACGAAAAACGAAAAATCATCATTGGTTTAGGCCATAAAATTCTCAAACTCAATCCAAAATTTAATCTTAAGAAACACATAATTCCTTCAAGATAAGAAGCTCTCAAATATTGAAACCCCCAATTCCTTCAAGATAAGAAGCTCTCAAATATTGAAACCCCAAACTCCTAAACCTTAGTTGACAGTAAATGCATAAAAACCCTCCGGAAAATGGCCTGCAAACTCAAACACCTTCAGCAGCATTCCACTCTCAAAATTCAAACTGCTTCACTAAGACATTGTTTGCCGTTATTTAAATATATTGGTTTGGTCAAGGATTTGAAGGTATAGAAGATAATAATAATGTAGATTTGGACATATTTGATTTTGAAAACTTTTCCCTAAGTTCCCCTGTTACAAGGGAAAAGTACAAAAAAATATCTTACGGTGTTAATTATATAGATTTTATATAAAGATAGATAAACTAGTTTAATCTTTATTTGTTCATGTTTATTCCTTTTGCAATTTTCGAAATCATATGATATGGATATGAACAAAGGTGCAAAGTCATATGCAAACAGGGATTTCGATAGATTTGTGAATGTGTTTTAGGCGGCTTAATTACTCGTCTAAGCGCATTCAGTTACAGTTTAGCAGGCATATTATTCCATAGGAAATAGTTTTTGCATTTCCACAAGTTCTCAAAAGCATATTTCGATAGAATTTTACACATTATTACAATTGACAAAATAATGTAACTATTGATTAATTAGAGACATTAGATTTTCACAGTTCATATTCAATGAGTACTTTTTTCTAGATTTCATTGTGTGTAGTTTATTTGCATTAATGAGTGCTTTTTTTTGGATTTCACTGTATGTAGCTTATTTGTTGCATCAAGTTTCGGATCTATCATCAGGATGAAAAGAGTGTTGTAGGAGAAAAAATTGATTATTGATGGGCCCCCACTACCCATCAGTTTTTTTTCTTTTTTTGTTTGAAGTTATTGGGTTGTAACTGTCAGAAATGACAGTTTTTTTTTTCTTTTTCTTTTCTTGTCTTTTGTGGTTTCTTTTTGAAGAGTTTTTTTTTTTTTTTGGTTTTGGAGGTGAAGGTTTCGATTTTGTGTTGGTTATTTCTATGAGAATTGTCTTGCAATCAGTATTTTGGATTTTGTTTAATGAAATTGTTGTCTGTGTGTCCTGATCTTAACATATACATTTTGACTATGAATTTGGGTTTTGTTTTGGTGGATATACATATATATATTATTTTGTTTTCAAAAAAACTATTGACATTTTTTTATTTTCCAAAAGAACGGTATATCATGGAGATTAATGAGAACTGAATATTGTTACGGAGACATGCTTGCAGAGAAAAGAGATTCAATCTGCATCACAAATTACAGAATTTTGATGGAAGTTCAAAATAGAAGCAAGTTATGCACAAGGATGTGCACAAATGCGACAGGGGGATGCACACATGGAGATTTATACAGAATATGTTTGCATGTATGCAAAGTTTTAGACAATGACAATGGCTTGGATTTATGCGTCCTTTCATAGGGCACTATCCTTGGGAAAACTTTATGGTTAAAGGTACTTGAGTCAAAGTTGTATTGGGATGGGTAATATCCTAGGAAGTTTCGATGCTTCATCTCTATGAGCATCACCTAGATGCAATGAGGGCTAGGTGGACCATTCATTATCATGAGAGATGGGTTTGTGCAAACCATTGCTCATGGGTCAATGAATTTGGCTCAAAAACAATGCAATTGAATCCTGATATTAATATTCATTGTATAGGTTTTATTTCTAATTTTCAACAATTTTCAAGCACAATGTTTTTTAACATTTAACTACTAGTTTTAAGTTTCTATTATGCTACTCTGATTTGCATCCTTTCAAGATTAATTGTTTTATTGTGGAGTAGATATGCACCCATGTGAGAGAAAGGTCCATGAAAAGATGGGAGGTGCACTTGCTTCTTGGAGCTCCTATATAAGAGATAAGAGAGTGTTAGGATGTGAAATGTTGTTTTATTGTGGAGTAGATATGCACCCATGTGAGAGAAAGGTCCATGAAAAGATGGGAGGTGCACTTGCTTCTTGGAGCTCCTATATAAGAGATAAGAGAGTGTTAGGATGTGAAATGTTGTTTTATTGTGGAGTAGATATGCACCCATGTGAGAGAAAGGTCCATGAAAAGATGGGAGGTGCACTTGCTTCTTGGAGCTCCTATATAAGAGATAAGAGAGTGTTAGGATGTGAAATGTTGTCTTGTTTGGCATTTGTGAGTTACTCTTCTAGTATTATGCAGTATTTGTATTGGGAGAATATTGGAACTAGAATGTAGTATTAGTAAAACATATCACTACAATTTGATATTGTATTTATTATTGTAATCAAATCCTATGTCTAGTCAATGCATGTGCAAACAAGTTGCTTGCACATAAAGCAATGTATTTTTTATGTTTAGGAAAAGTGTGCACACGAGTTTGCTTGTACATAAAGCAATGTGCTTTTAAGATAATTATAAATGACCTTTTATTATAAAAATAGGAGGCGTTTGTGTCTATAAAATCAGGCCTCCTATGCATATGTGGGTACACAATTGACACACAAAGATTTAGAGAATATGGAAGTTAACAAGTAAAGGAATGTCACGTCTCATTTTTGCATGCATAAACTTGATTAATAAATAAAGTGAACTGATTGAGAATATCAGTTGAACATGTGATGATTGTGGATAAATGTGTTTTAAATTAGATATTATTTTTAAATACTTGAAATTTAAATTGAGATTGAGATTGAAATTGAAATTAATGGTTAATCTGGATGCATAGGAATGAAATTGAAATAATTATCATGTTAGGATTATGAGTTTAATTTCTATGTGCTTCGATTAAGAACTAACCTACTGATATGTGGCTGAGTGTGACTAAGTGCAAGAACATGTTGAAAGTGAAAACATGGTCAAGGTAGTTGTGATTAGCCAATTTACATTGACGAGGATGATGGGAATCTTGCACACATGCATGTAGTTGCATTCATAATTGCATTGTGTATGAGATTATTTCATTGAGTTATTATGATTATGACGTTGCTTTGTGCTTTATAATTTAACTAGTAATTATGTTTTATGTCTATAATGTTGTGAAAGTTAAATTATTTGATAAATTAAAATTATGATGTATTTTGTTTTTGAAAGTTAAAATGATTGATTGAAAAAATAAATAAACAAATAAAATTATTTTAATAATATTACGTTATATATATATAGTTCAATTAAAAAAATTGCATGATTATTATTAAATTATAACTAGTAATTTTTCCTGCAAACTACACCCGCCCATTTTTTCTCATCGGCATCGTTGACAGAATGACACAATTTGTGCAGAATCTTGAGGTAAATCACTTGCCATAGTTATTATGATTACGTTGTGGCTTTGCGCTTTATAATTTAACTAGTAATTATGTTTTATGTCTATAATGTTGTGAAAGTTAAATTATTTGATAAATTAAAATTATGATGTATTTTGTTTTCAAAAGTTAATATGATTGATTGAAAAAAATTAAAATTAAAAATATATATTTTAATAACATTACATTAATATTAATATATAAATAATATATAAATTTTATTGTATAAGTAGTTCAATTAAAAAAAATGCATGATTATTATTAAATTAATTAAATAAGTTAAATTTAAATTCCAATGATGCAATGAAAAGAACTATAAATATTGAGACTTCAACTAGGGGATAGTGTCCAATAGTTGAGCACCCTAACTTCGTGCTTCTCAAAACCCTACGTGGAAATTTCAAATCACTCCATTTCTTTTACAGCAGCTTACTTGGCAAGTCTCTTGCTTATAACTAAGGTTTCAAGGCCACATCAACATGCTTTTTGTCGAGGTGTCCAAAAAGGCCCTAAAAAAGGTGAGGTTGTTACTTGTGCACTAAATCATGTTTTATTGGTCCGCTAATGTGGCATCACATGATTTAATGCTTTTAAGATCTAAGGAATGCATTTCATTTAATTATGGGTAGTTATCATCAACACTAACAACTTTAAAGTCACCACTTTTGGTCCAATATTGTTAAAAATATTGGACATTATATCAACAAATGCTATAACAACTATAACAACTATTGGAACATGCTCAAGTATTGGGTCCTCTCCCCTAGAGTAGAGGAATTTTTGCATGAAAAATGAAAACGATGATAATGGGCGGCGACAAGCATAACTAGCATGCAATAAATAAAAATATATTTAGCTGATAAGCTTCACATCGGAAAATCTCATCAATCTCCAAATCAAATCGAACTTCAGTAGCCCTCAAGCTCCGATATTTTTAGATCTACTTTCGTTTACTGTGAATAGATTGAAGCAACAACTAAAGGGAGATAAGTTTCAGCTCATCTCATTTTAAAAACATTTTTCCATGGTAGGGTTTCGTAAATTTTTCCTGCAAACTCCAACCATTTTTTCTCATCGGCATCATTGACCAAAACTTCATACTCCACAATCCTAAGGGATGAACCTCCAAATCCACACCTCAGGAACAAGTCAATCTAGAAACTGAGACAAACCCATGAATAGACTTTAGATAGTTAAGGACCAACCAATCAACAAGAGTGGGATCACTCTTCTACTCTTTGAGCTCCACAAAACTTAATAGGGTGTTCCTAGAGGACTTTGCAGGATTTGCAAATACAAAGTGGTCACAAGTCACATGGCTTAACCAATCCCTGTGCATAAATACACTCTTTAAATAGGTTGTCATTCTATGTCCCATACTAGTATACCAATCCTTTGGACCGTATATATCTCAATAAAGCAAATTATCAATAGGCCAGGGTGCAACTTCATATTAACAAATTGGTTAATAATCCCCATGTGTAAAATGTGTATGATTCAATATTCCACCAAAAACTTGGAAATTTTCATCTCTCTAAAGACATCTCATAGATGCAGGCTCACAAAGGATAGAAACATGGTAAATGATTTGTCATTGCAAAGAATGGTCAATTGAGTGGGAAAAGGGTCAGTTTCTTGACCTATTGGGTAGTCGAGTCAAATCCAAAGTAATAAGCAAACATTGTATGCAAATTTAAACAAAGAACAAGAAAATTGTATAAGGAATCATACCAGCTTTGTTGGATTTTCATTTAGACAAAAGATTCAAAGACTCAAGAACTTCACACATCTAAATATACTTTTCAATCCAAGAATGATTAACTCCTAATGATACTTATGGAAATATTATGTGGTTTTACTTGGTAGAATACTCACCAAAATATACCATTGAACCAACAAATGTGGCCCTAGAAGTTTTTCAAGAAGATTTTGCTTGTAAACATCTTCTCAACTTTACAAAAAAATGAAACTCGTTATAGAAGGAGATGAGTTGAGAGATTGTTACCTTAGAACACACAAATTAGAGGACATTATACAATTCTAGCCAAAATGACTTGTGTTTGGATCAAAGACTCAATAACAATAATTGAAAATCAATAGGAGCCAACTCTTTTTCTTCAGAAATTTACAATTTATATCAAATGAAATATTACCCAGATTGTAAATAAAACTAACACCTTGGCCCAATCTAGATCCTTGATCTACCTTTGCAAAGAAGAAGAACAAAGCATTTTCCAACCACATTTCTTGCTCAAAAATCTTATCCTATGATATAGGAAAAATTCCTCTCCTAGTAGGGGAGAGGGCCCAATAGTGGTGCACCCTAACTTTATGGGTCAACATAGCAATGAACATGCAACATTGACATTAAAAAATTATATCCTCAAGTGGCCAGGGACGTGGACAATTCAAATATTTCATTTCACTCGTATAGACAGAGAAAAAGTGTGTCATCAGCATACTTTTTGTTGAGGGGTCATAATAGACCCCCAAAAAAAGTTAGACCAATAGTGGTGCATTAAGTCATGTTTTTTAGTATGTCAATGTGGCATCATATGATTTGTTGCTTTTTGAATGTAATAGACATATTTTGTTGAACTATTGGGTCCTCTCTTACAATTACTAGTTCCATACTTTTAAAATATTAGACTTTGAATGTACATGTACTATGACAACTATTGGTACCTGCACCACTATTGGACCCTCTCCCCTACAAAATTCTTATAATGTTTTGACTGACTTGCATCCTTAAGCTTTATTTAACTGAGCTCAAATATTGCAATCGATGGGGGCCACTTACTTTTTTAAATGTCAATGTCCTAAGGCACCAGACTATTAAGATATCTACCCCCGGTAAACTAAAATCTTGTCTTGATCAATTCAAACATACAGAATTTTATAATCTTTCTTTCCATAGTTAGATGCAATTACGCAAAATATTGAGCTACATAGGTACAAGCTTGGAGCTGCTCACTTTACCAATTTAAGGGTCATATTTATTCTTTGATGCTGCATTAAGCTTGTCCCTAAATAATAGTGATGTGGGTATTCATGGATGAACTAATGAAAGCTAATTTGTATAAAACTTTTGGTTAACTTGGATTGGATTTTACATGGGTATGAAGTGCATGCAATGTTCCAAATGCAGATGAATCATGCTTTCTTCATGTAGCGGTAAAATCTTTCTTATGCTCTATGCTCATGTCTTGCAGATAAACAAGATTTTAAATAGCATGGTTATTGTTTCAATAACAATGCAAGTTTGGGATAAATACCCGTGGATGATTACACAACAAGCTTTTAATTTAATTGTTTGTAGTTACATATATCTGCAAAACCGTTCAAACTATTGATAATAGAGATTTGGGGCATTGCACATATAAGTCCAATTGAAAACATATTTTTCTCAATATCCTTGAGTTGAAAGTTGTAGTTTAAACTTCAAGCACTATGCTTATGCATTAGTGCAATGACTGTATATGCATACGAGCTTTGAATCTAAACTTAGCTGTAAAAGTTGGCTTTCATTATCTAGATGAGCACAAATCATTTCGATTTGAACATAATAACATGAGTCAATGAAGATTGACTTGAAATTACGTTGAAATGTCAATTAAAAGTGATTAATAGATATAATATTCCAAAATTTTATTCATCTAATATCTTTATTCCAAATCTTAGGGCAGGTCCCCAAGCAGTTAGTTTATTTTGACTAGTAGCCACTGCTTAACATTTTAAGCAGTATTTTGTGGAGCTGGTGGCCTCATGACTTTACTTTTTCTGCACAAATAGAGGGAAGAATTGAAGAGAAAAATTGAAATACATATAAAAAGGAAGACAAAGTAATTTGTGGCCTCATATGATCAAATGAAAATATTAAGTAGCTATACAAAAAGCTCCTTCAACCACCATATGACCAAACACTAAAATAAATTCACACATCAAAGTTATCACAGCACAAATTAGCAACTCTCTTTAATATGGAGCTCCCCACTTCTCACATAACACATACACTTGAGTCTATTCACACACTTTTTTTCTCACTAAACATGTAATGATCCACTCAATATTCCTTTTTTTCATCCAATGTAGAACCTAATTGACAAAAGGTCATACATATGTTTCAAAAATTGTATAAACATAAATATTCATATGCCTAACCAAATATGCAAGAAAAGCAAGGTTTGTATGTCTAAGTTTGTCTAGTGAAAAGACATTAATTTTCATAAGTGGTTATCTTGTTATATGTCATTAGTGAATGGATGTGGTTCAAAAATAGTGTTATGAAAGAGATGAATGCTCAGGCTCTGTCTCTTTCCATTGTAGCAAAGGTGGATCTCTAGAAGTTCGATCCATGGCAACTTTCAGGTACCTTTCTAAAGAATTTCATATTCATTATATCAATTTAGCAATAATTTTGCCTATGTTTTATGTCTGTGATTTTATTTTATTTTAAATGGCACTTGGTGGGAAGGAACGGATTTTCTTTTATGTGTCCATGCAATCAGAAGAAATGGACATTAGGTAGAGTAGATTTATGTTCATGGTTGCTCACATGGTTTGTATTTTTATGTTCGGGATTTTCGTTTCAGTGACTAGAATCACAGTGTGTATGCATTAATTTGGAAATAATGGTTTCCTTTTACTGTATTATCGTATTGAAAGAATGATAATAAGCTTGGATGAATTTTGTTTTGGGTATTGTTCATTAAAGTTCTACTTTAAGTTTGGGATTTTAGTTACCAGACTGGAGTTTTATGTATTTATTTATTAGGGAGGAATGATTTTTCTTTTTCTTATGC
Source organism: Sequoia sempervirens (assembly GCA_007258455.2). Classification (NCBI taxonomy): domain Eukaryota; kingdom Viridiplantae; phylum Streptophyta; class Pinopsida; order Cupressales; family Cupressaceae; genus Sequoia; species Sequoia sempervirens. The sequence goes on along the minus strand of VDFB02000015.1, from coordinate 57,884,320 downwards.
ATTGATTTTAAGGAACTGTAATTAAGTAGCCTAACTAATTTAGGTTTGTGGGCATTCAGAGTGGGGTTGTATTTTAAACGTACAAGAATGTTTTGTGTCCATAGATTTAGAAGGAATGGTTTTTTTTGTTTCTTTAAAGACTGAATAGGATGAATAGGAAGAAATGATTAAGATAGAATTAACCCTTCTGATTTTATCCTTTGTAATTAGGTTCTTTCAAATACTACTACATGTCTTGATATGTAATGACTTACGATGCATTAGGAAAGTCTTGTTTGATCACAGAAATTAAAATGTTGTATGCACCAGCCCAAATTGTATTATATTATTTCCCCTCTTACCATGCCTCTATTAATTTCTATAACCCAGCAATAGATTAATTGCTCAATAAATTCACAGAAAGAAATTCGATTTATAACAATTAATACAAGTGGGTTAACTAACAGCTAATAACAATGGAAGCAAAAATAACAAGAAGCCAATCACAAATAGACAATTACACAGAATTATCCTGCAAATGTTGGATCTACTATTCAACCTAACAGCAAACTTTTCTTTCAAAAATACAATACAAGTTTGCTACAACAATCTTACATATATAGAGCCCGGCTGCTTTACTTAGCATGCAAGAAAAGAAACTTTCCTTGCATTCTTTGGCTTTAAATCACACATAAAATCACTCTTGGATTTATCCTATCTTAACAAACTCGAAAACATTCTATTAAAGAATAAAAAAACTGTTGCTGAAAATCCAACTCGAATTGCTTTAAAGCAACTCCACATCCCACCTTACGAGCTAGAAAATCAACACTCCCTCTTAGTGAGGAAGGTTTTTTGCACAACACCCAACTTATCCCTAAAGAATTCAAACCTACTCTTCATCAAGGCCTTGGTCATGATATTTGCTATATGTTCATCCGTAGGAATGTACTGGAGCTTCACTGTCCCCTTCTCCACACAATCTCTGATGAAGTGGTACTTGATCTCAATGTGCTTTTACTTGTCATGAAACACTAGATTCTCAGAGAGTTTGATACAACTCTGATTATCACAGTAAATGACTGTACAATCCAACTCCTGATCAAAGAGCCCAACTAGAAGTTTTTGAAGCCAGATAGCCTCACATGTAGACATACTGGCTGCCATATACTCGGCTTCTGTAGAACTTAGTGCAACTGACTTCTGTTTCCTGTTGTACCAAGAGACTACTCTTGATCCCAAATTGAAACTACACCCTGAAGTGCTCTTCTGATCAGTTGTACTGCCTTCCCAATCTACATCAGTAAACCCCTCGAGCTTCACTCCATCCTGCTGAACATACTTCAGCCCATAATCAACTGTGCCTCAGAGATATCTCAAAACATGCTTCACAGCTATCCAGTGCACACGTTTAGGTTCCACCATAAACTGACTGAGTGAGTTCACTACAAAACAAATGTTTGGTCTGTTGTTGACCAGATACATAAGAGAGCCTATCAACTGTCTGTATAAAGTTGGGTTTGTTGCCTCTGATTTGGAAGCATCAATCTTCTTCCAATTGGTCACAAGTGGCATTGACATGGGCTTATAGTTCTCCATCCTGAATCACTTCAAGATATCAATTAAGTACTTCCATTGTCCAAGGAAGAACTCTCCCTCTTTCTTCCACAACTCCAATCCTAGAAAGTAGTGCATCAACCCCAAGTCCTTCATCTCAAACTCTCCTGCAAGATCCCACTTGCAGTGTTCTATGAGTTCCTCTGATCCTATGAGAAATAGGTCATCAACATATAACACCAATATGAGAAGTTCGCCCTTCACCTGAACATAGTACAGGTTCGGATCCACCTCACTCTTGATGAAGCCCGCGCTCTGCAAGTAACTGTCAATACGTGAATACCACGCCCTGGGAGCCTGCTTGAGTCCATACAGTACTCTTTTCAACCTACATACATGAGAATCCCTCCCATGTGCTTCAAATCCTTTTGGCTGCTCTATGAAAATCTCTTCCTCAATCACTCTGTTGAGGAAGGCCATCTTTACATCCATCTGGTGAATCCTCCAACCCATTTGTGTTGCTATAGAAATGATAGCTCTTATGGATGAGTACCTAGCTACTGGAGAAAAAGTCTCGTCATAGTCGACTCCTTCCTTCTGAGAAAACCCCTTAGCCACAAACCGGGCTTTGAACTTTTCCACACTACCATCAGCAACATGCTTAATCTTATACAACCATCTCGATCCCACCACAAACTTATCTTTTGGTCATGGTACTACCTCCCACACACTATTCTTCATGATGGAAGAATACTCTTCCACCATGGAATCCCTCCATACTTGGTGCTTGGACACCTCTTGAAAGTTGGAAGGCTCTACTTCAATTAATTCACTCATAAGTGCCACATACTCAAAATAACGTCTGGGAGTCTTTCTTTGTCTAACTGAATCTTGAGGATCACCTACACATTCTTGAGCCTCTCTCAGTGTCTGCTCGGCTGCCTTGTTTCTCCTCTTCTCGGTAATAGGAATCTAAGGCTAAGGATATATTTGTTCCTCCTTTTGATCAACTTGCTCAGCCTGCTTGCTTTGCTCTCCAGCTTGCATGACTGAAGTTTGAGGAATTTGTGCTACCTCAACCATGGGTGATTGCTCCTCCTCATTCATCAAGTTGCTAGACTTCTGAAGAGCCCTCTCTTCCTCGAACTTCACATCCCTGCGAACCACTATTTTCCTAAGAGTAGGAATGTAAACCCGATAAGCCTTAGAAGTTTCACTGTACCCAACAAGGATTCCCTTCTCTGCAGTAGGTTCCAACTTGGTTCTCTTCTCAACAGGAATGTGACAATACACAAGGCATCCAAAGATGCGAATGTGTCCCAAATCTGGTTTCTTACCAGTGAACGCCTCTTTTGGAGTCAACTTTCCCAACACTTTGTGAGGGCTCTTATTCTACAAATACACAGTTGTATTGCAAGCTTCTGCCCATAAGAACCAAGGAAGATCTTGATCATGAAGCATAGCCTTGGCTGCTCCAACTATAGCTCTATTTTTCCATTCAGCAACCCCATTCTGTTGAGGGTTGTACGGAACTATCAACTCTTTCTTGATACTTTCTTGAGCACATAAATCTTTGAAGGTATTCGAGGTATTCTCACCTCCATTATTAGACCTCAGTATCTTGATCTTCCTCCCTATTTGGTTCTCCGCAAGAGCCTTAAACTCTTTGAACCTACTGAAGACCTCATCTTTATTCTTTAGAAAATATATCCATGTCTTCCTGGAGAAGTCATCAATGAAAGTAACAAAATACTCGTACCTATTCAAAGATGTTGTTGACATGGGCCCACACACATCTAAGTGTACAAGATCCAAAATCCCTTCGGATCTAGTGTCACTGCTTGGAAAACTAGTCTTGGCATATTTCCCAAGTGTACAGCCTTTGCACACCTCATGCTTTTCTATTTTCATCTTAGGCAGCCCCGTCACTATTTCCTTAAGAATATTAAGTTCTCCATGGTGAAGGTGAGCCATCCTCCTGTGCCACAATTCTCCTAGCCCTTTACAACTACTAACCAATGCATGTGCTAGCTCAAACTGTAACCGAAACAAGCTGCCATGCCTGACTCCAATCACTTTTGCAACCTTGGAATCTTTGGGATGAATATAGACTTTTCCCCTCTCAAAGGTCACAATGTAACCCTTGTCTTCCAAAGCAGAAACTGAGATTAAATTCTTTGTCATGCCAAGGACATTCAACACATCCTCCAACAACAAGGATTTTCCAAACTCCCTCTGAGACTTGACAGTGCCAATACCAATTGCATGGTACTTGGAATTGTTTTCAAGCTCAATATAGAAATCCAGCTTCTTCTCCTCCAACTTGGTGAAACATTCTCTGACTCCCGTCATGTGGCAAGAATCCCCACTATCAATATACCATACCCTATTGGCAATTAAACTTGAGAGACAGGCAATGAGTGAAAACTCATTCTCAAATCGTGATGCAAACTTGTCCACCTCTGCTGAAGCAGCAACTTGCTTCTTCTTATTGTCTTTATTTTTCTTATTCGAACATTGACTGGCATAGTGACCCATCTGATGGCAGCAAAAACATTTTATCTTGCTCAATCTTTCTTCTTCCCACTCTTCGAAGAAGAACCTTTCTTTTGCTCTTTATTAGACTTCTTACCCTTGCTTGCAAGAGCAAGATTTTCTTCATCTTGACCCTTCTTTGTCTGATCTCCTCGATGAGCACCTTCACGGATCTCCTCCTGAACAAAATCATCCCAAAGTCTTGCACAATCAAGTAGTCGATCTCTGCCAACAACACACATGACAAATACTTCTCAGTGCTTCAAAAACCCATTCAAGGCTATACGCACCAACTCATCTTCATCAATCGTCTCTCCAACAGCAACCAGCTCATCCCTGACCTATGTCAGCTTGGATAAGTAAGAGGTCACACTCTCGCCTTTGGACATCTTGGTATTATGCAATTTGTCCTTGAGCATCATCTTACGACTCTGATAGTCGCTCTGATAAAGTTTTGTGAGTGTATCCCACATCTCCTTGGCGGTGTCTTTCCCGATAAATGAGGAATTAAATGATCTCTTACTCCATCCAAGATAATCCTCTAAGCCTTGGCCTCTTTGACTTCATGCGAATCTAAGGCAATAGGATCATTTGTTGGTGGTGTCACTTATGTACTAGCATAGATCCACAGCCTGTTCTCCTTGAGAACATATGTAATCTAAACCTTCCACTGCAAGAAGTTACATGCACCCTCAAGCCTATCCTCATATCAAACACTAGTTGCCATAGCCACAGAAAAAAAATAAAAAAAAAAAAATAACTAGAGACAAAAAATATCTTTTTTTTTTCTTGAAATTTGTGTCACAAATCTTGGCTTCGTATTCAGAGTTTAAAGCTCTAATACCATGTTAATTTCTATAACCCAGCAACAGATTAATTGCTCAATAAATTCACAAAAAGAAATCCGATTTATAACAATTAATACAACTGGGCTAATTGACAACTAATAACAACGGAAGCAAAAATAACAAGAAGCCAATCACAAATAAACAATAACACAGAATTACCCAGGAAACCCCAATGCGGGGAAAAACCTGCAAATGTTGGATCTTCTATTCAGCCTAACAACAAACTTTTCTTTTGAAAAATACAATACAAGTTTGCTACAACAATCTTACATATATAGAGCCCAGCTGCTTTACTTAGCGTGCAAGAAAAGAAACTTTCCTTGCATTATTTGGCTTTAAATCACACATAAAATCACTCTTGGATTTATCCTATCCTAACAAACTCAAAAACATTCTATTAAAGAATAAAAAAATTGTTGTTGCTGAAAATCCAACTCGAGTTGCTTTAAAGCAAACTCCACATCCCACCTTATGAGCTAGAAAATCAATAGCCTTTGTGCTTCTCTTGAATTTATTTGTTGTTTTAAAACCAAACAATTGCTAATAAAAGCACCTCTTTCACCTTGTCTCAATTTAGAACAACTAAACCTGATTTCTTTGTGAATTAAATTGAATGCCCATCAATGAAGAACCCAAAGTCAAAACTCTTTTTTTCACAGCTTGCAAATATTAGTCATAGTTATGCTTCAAAATGCTCTTGAAATATTATAAATATCTTCAAACAAATTTTGAGTTTTGTTCCCTTATTCACCAACTTTTCGTAACATTTTGAATTTTTAAATTTCATCAACAAATGAAAAAATTATCGCAATTTTACCAAAATTGTGTTAGTCTAATTTAAAGTTATTCAATAATTAATGGACATGTTGGTAAAGGTGATTTTAAATTAATCATAAGAACAATATAATATTAGCATTACTATTATATTAGTGAATGATAATGATATAAAAACGAGGAAAATGTTGATATTAGAACTAGAATCTTTATTAGTATTAGATAATTATACAAAATAACAATTTCATTATTAATATTAAGAATAATATTATTAATAATCATAGCATTGAAATTGAAGACATGAAACTATCATTTAATTGTTAAGGGTTTGATTCTTTCCATATATGTTAAATCTTGCTTGAAAGTGAGAATAGTATTGCATGTGTACTTAATATCACATTTAATTGAGAAATACCATTAGAGTTAAATTGCATGTCAATTATACATTTTACCTTATTATGCATGAAATAATTAAAATGAAAAAGATCATATAAATATTTTTACATGAAAAAGAAAAGAGTTATTTATTTTTATGATCATTGGATATATATGCATGTTATTTTCTTCTATGTGTGATTTGGGTTTACCTTTCAAGTTGAATGCTGAGTATGGATTAACAGGGAGCGTAGACACTACTTTTTTCAGTTCTTCTTTTAATTGTCATTTACAGCTATAAGCTTGGCCAAGTGACTTAGACCATTGAAATAGATGGATTTATTTTTTTATTATATATTTTCTCTCTACCATATCCTAATGTCGATCATATCATGTTCTTGTATGATAGAAATGCATGTCAGGAAGAACTCTCTAGGGAAATGTAAGCTTCATGGTTGGGCGAAAAAAGTGCCTAGACCATGTTCTCATCCTTTGAATTGCAGATGATTATTGGAATGGACTATATTGGAGATTCCAATGTTTGTAGATATTACTTGTACTCTTATTGTATTATTATGACTTACTGATGGATTGTCTAAATCAACTATTGTATCATTTTATTACATGTACTTATGATTCATGTACAAACAATATGTCATATGTTGACATGGCTTGTATGTAGTTATTTCTCATGTATTGATGCACTTGTAATTACTTCTTACTGTAGACATGTAAAAATGGCTTAACATATATCACACATCCTAAACTACATTTTTCCATTATCGGCATCACTTTCATTATCACTATTGCATTTCACTTCATTAACATCATTAATCCCCTTTTTAACATCATTTGCATCATTAATCCTATTTTCCTCTATTAATTAAATAATCTCGAATTATTTAATTAATTCACTATGTCATCACCTAATTTAATCTTATTCCTCTCGATTAATTAAATAAACACAAATTATTTAATGATGTCACTAACATACCTTATTCATCTAAATTGATTAAATAGTTATCATTAATTATTTAATTAAACTACTTTCCCTTCTCCAAATTTGAATATCAATTATTAAATTTCTCCAAAATCACTCAACATGGTCAATTAACAAATATACCTTTATTTATTAAAGTCAAACACATCTTGTGTGTTCCTCTCAAACATTAATTAATTATTGAATAATTAATCATCCTCACATATCTTGATTGAATAAATCATGACCACTGATTTCTCAATCTATTTCCTAATCCCACCGATTTCTCTAATCCCACTAATCATTCAATCCAATCCCACTGATTATCCAATTAAATCCCTTAATTGGATCAATTAGATGAGTTAACTAATCAATCTATTTCCTCTCAACAGTCCTCAACCGTTGATCCTGATCTTTCATTGTTTCATCTTGATCATTCATCTGAAACTTGAAAATCTATAAAAACAACCTTCATCCTTCTGATAAATAATCTGGAGAATTTGTAGAAAGGTCATGTCAAATTAACTATTTAAGAAAATTGAGCAAACATATACTTGCATACTAGATCATCGTTGTTATCAAGCTTTTGCAATCGTGGAGGCTTTATGTTGAATCAAGCAAATCCAACATCCATCTTCAACACAAATACATTCAACCATGGGATGGTATGATTGTAATTTTTGAATTCATTGTGTTTCATTCATTTATGTTAACCTTGCTTGTTTGGATTCTTTAGCTTTGCAATTACATTTTATGGGTAAGTGGGTCTTGTTATCTTGTTTTGAATTGATTTGAATTCATTTCATTGTTACTAATTTGTTGATCCATATTTCCCTTAAACATTCTGGCACGCCCGGTTGGACCTAGTTCCTTAACTCTAACGTTTTCATCAAGTTTTATGAGTAGTTTCAAGTTTTGGGTCGCTGATGTCTTTTGCTAGAATCGCTTTTTCTAGCTAGGAATTTATTGTCTTAAAATTTTAATGTGATCGTTTCTATTGTTTTGTCATGTTTGTCCTAAATCTAGCCGCTATCAACCTAAAAATGTCTGCTATTATCAAGAAAGATTGTTATTGCCCTTTGTCTTGCAAGTCTCTGACTGAGTGTATTTGGACTGTCATTCCAAAGTCGCTATCGTCCTGAATAGAATTACTACTGTACTATTTTTTTGTTGCTATCATCTGAAAGAGTTGTAGTCGTACTAGGTACAAAGTCACTATTGCAAGTAACAGGGTCGCTATTGTATTAATTTCTAGGTTTGTGTTAGTTTTACAAACTTTCTTGGATTCACAGCGTATCTAACCCTAACTACTCGTTGTTTGTTGTGTTTTGTGAGATTTTTTGACATTGTTGGTGTAGCTCTTGTAGGGTCACGACATATTTTTGTTGAACAACTAACCGTTTGATTGTAGGGTTGAAAAACAGTCCAATATTCTTAATTTTCAAGCATTTGTATGGATGTTTTTAAGTCTTTAAACATTTACATTTGGTGTTTTAAAATGAATTCATCTTCCCTTGGTGCACTAAAATTGAACAAAAAAACTTGAACGCTTTGATTTGGTGCTTTAAAATTTACCTACAATCTTCACATTTCATCGTGGTGCACTAAAATTGAACAATACAACTTGACCACTTTGATTTGGTGCATTAAAAATTTACCTACAATCTTCACATTTCATTTTGGTGTCTAAAATTGAACATTTCATTTGGGCTCAAAACCTAATTACAATGACAATAAATTGGTTTATGGCATTTTGTATGAATGTTTGAAGTCTCAAATATTTGAATTTGGTGCTTTTAAAACACAAATTGTTATCTATAACACCTCATTTGGGCTTAAAACCAAATTGTAATAAATTGTCCATTGTGTCTACCATGATTGACAAGCCAAGTGCATATCCTCTCCCCCTACATCTTTTGACAATCCTGGGTGACAAGAAATACTTTGGGCTCTTTGCATTTTCTTATGTCATCCCCTTTTTAGATTGGACCTGCCTACAAGACACATCCTAAAAGGAGACCTCAAAGGCGACCCAAAGCAGATTTTTCCTCAAACCGCTATATAAATAAGTTAAGGCGAAAGACAAGATTTAACTAACGAGTACCTTTCTGACAATGCCATTCAGAATGGGGACATACCCAAGTGGTATATAGTTCCCCTAGTAGGATTGGTTAAAGTTGTAAGTGGCTTGATGGATGCTCATAAGGTGTCAAGTCCTCAAGTAGTGACTAAACACCTTATTGTAGTTACCCACCTTATTGATTGGCCATGTATTGGCTACATTTTTAGTGCAAGGGATGTGTACCACACCTTGAAGTTTTTACTCACCATATGAACTCCTTTGAGATGAGACAAAAATCCTTGGTGTAGCATAAGCTACTTGTAGCTTTCTGGGGAAAGGGTTATTTGGGTTATCCTTCTATACTAGGAGGCCCCTATTTGTCCACTCTCACAAAGACTAAAGTGTATACATCTCTTTAGGTGTCCCTACCCTTGAGTTGAAGGATATTCCAAGTTGTGGGCCTAAAATTGTTACCATTGGCTTTGACCTTAGGGATAAAAAAATGCTTGAAATATTTTTGATATGTTATTACCAGTGTAAATTGGGTTGATTTTCACCTATCAACATTCAAAACATTACGATTGATTAATACACTTTGTTTGTTGTGTTTTATCACTTGTTGTATCTCAAAAAAAATCTCAGACATCAGACCCAAAAAACATCAAAACTTGCAAACTTATCAAACAAACTGCCATCAGAAAATTAGAAACTATTGAAAAAGAGTTGCTACTATGCAATTTTGTTGCTACTATCTCAGAACTTTACCACTATCGTTGCAAAATATTACCACATTCAACTTAATATCTTCTAACTATTGTTCACTTGACCACCATTTCTATCACTAGTTGTATGACAATCATTGTCACAATAGAGTCACTTTTGTAAACTTTATCACAGTTGTCCTAAAACAAAACCACTATTGTCCTAAAATCATGTCGCTATCATCTTGGACAGAAGCCACTATCATCCTATTTGCTAGAATATCTCATAATTTGTCACAAACATTAAAAATAAATAAAAATTATTAAGTTATCAGAGAACATTATCATCATTGGACCTATCAGTCACAATCCAACATCACCATCCTACACTTTGGACTTAGTTTACATAGGGTTCATAACTTCCATCTTTTGGACACAACATCAAAATCAAACTTGCACCATATCCTATCAACATCACCATCAGAAACCAAACATCAACCTAGTCTTGAACACATATTGAACACAAGAAATCAAACCATCATCTTGCTATTATTTTACAACCTTTACTTGCAACCTCATAGCTAGTAAAAGTAAAGCAATCACCATATCCTATAAAACATAGCAAAACATCAATTTGAGTCTTGTGAACTTTTGTGTTCTAAAGTAGCATCAAATCCAAACATCAAACATCAAACATCATAGCTTCATTTATCAAACAACACCCAAAATCGGCCTATCTCCTCATCATAGGGTTGAGCAGAAAAATCTTACCATCCAACATCAAACTTCATAGTCCAACTATCCCAACATCAATACGTAACAAACAACCAATAACCTTTTTCCAAAAGGTATACACACACCTCCTTTGTACATCATTTTATCAAACAAAATCTCAAAAAAAACATCATTCCATTTCCATAAATTGTTATCTCAAACTTACCAAGGTCTTTTGAGTTCATTTATGACTACAACGAGATCTCAACATAAAAATAAAATGGAAGCCAACAAAAACAGCTCTAGTGTGCGAAAAACCATTACTACCAAAAAGGAATCCCAACCATGGGGTTATGATCCTAAGACATACTCAACTCGCAAAGAACAACCAACGTTTAAAGCTCAAAGATCAACCACCTAGTGATGCTAACATACACCTTAAACAACAAGACATGTTTGCTAGGCAAGGAAATCAACCTCCTAATCCTATAGATATGATCATAGAGGAGTATGATAGTGATGAGGAAATCACTGATGAAGTACTTTTAAAGCACTCCCAAGATCCAAAAATGCAAAAACTAATGGACAAAATAATTGGGAAGAATCCAAACACATATTTCCTCAAACTAGCACAAAATGGTGCCAAGCTACCTATAGGCTTTAAGATTGAAATTATTAAGGATCCAAATCTCATTCATTTTGGAGACCAATCAGTTGTGAGACAAATATCCAAAGCAAGGGTGGATCCCAAGATACCACCATTATTCTCAAAAGCACCTATTAATGACCAATATTTTCCCCAAAATGTAGAGAATCCATTATAAAGATATCCATCACAAATTGAGCAAGATGTGGTAGTTCAACATACTCAAGAGAATCCAAACCCCTTGACAAGTCAAAACATGCCACCACATAATGTTGACACTAATAGATGGGACCCAACATATATGAGATATCTTGGAACGCCCAACAACAAGGTCCTAGTAGTAATATGCAAAACATAGGAAATCTTCCACCAAGACAACCACAACATGTAGTAAGCCAACAAGGTAACAATCATTTGCAACCACCACTATATCCTAACAACCCACCTCAAGGGAAACACATGTATAAACAGCCACCACAAGATCAAAGCATGTACCATGGAAGTATTAAAAACTAAACTCAATACATGCATCAACAAAAAAACTATGATCCTAACACACAATATCAATATGGATCATCGTCTACCCAAAATCCTCAACATCAAACATACATTTCAGCAACACCAAATGTCAATACCCAACATCAAACGTATGTTCAACCACAACCAAACACAAATCTCCACGATCAAGCACCCAATCCTCCACAACACAACATTGGTGCACAACAACCTCCATCACAATATCAAACCTACACACCTCAACAACAACATAGCACAACTCAATAACAACATAGCACACCTCAACAACAACACAACATACCTCAACAAAAACATCATACCCTCAATACACAAAACACCCACATCGGACCTCAAGGACCCCATCCATCATCCTACACTCACAATGTGGCCCAAGGGCCTTCATATATGCAAGCCCCATAATATAGCACGCATAACATTGTAGGGAAACAAGGTTATAATGTCTCTCCTTATCAAACAAACACACCAAGTGATGATGTAACCTTACAAATCCAAACTCTAAACCAAAGGATATCATACATTCAAATTGGAAAACCAAAGAAGAGCTACACTCTACAATCTATATATGTTTGTATCCCTTTGATTGGTCCATATCTATGATACCTTTCCCTAAGAACTTTGAAATACCAAAATTTGACAAATACAGGGGAAGAGGAGATCCAATAGAACACATGTGAGAATTCTTAGTGGCATGCATGGATGTACAACACAATGACACCTATTTAATGAGGCTTTTCTCATGAAGTCTCGATAGTGTCACTCTCAAGTGGTGCTCTCATCTACCACCTGGTATCAAAACCTTTGATGAGTTATCAAATAAATTTGTTAACCACTTCTCATACAACATAGAGCAAGACATAAGGGTCCCTGACCTATACAAAATTAAACAAATCCAAGGGGAATCCTTTGCTTCTTACCTATAGAGATGGACACATAAAGCTAGCAAATGTAAATGGCTCATTCCCAAGAAATAGAACTCGTAGAAATATTTGTCTCTAACATACAAGCAGAAATAGCTACCATCTCACCATGTTGTTCCCTAGTAATTTTGAATAACCATCGAAAAATGGTTTACTCATCGAAAGAGCCCTCATAGCAAGGGGAGTCATTAAACTATATAACAACAAATACCAAGATTCTAGTTCTAATGACAAACCTAAAATATGGGTAAAGAACAAGAACATTACCAATGATGGAGTGGTGGATGCAAAATTTGTGAGAAATGCACAACCTCCTAGTCATCCACAAAATAATTTCCAAGCAGCTCAAGTAAATTATCCTCCAAACAACACGCAAAACAACCAGCTTACATATCCTCCAAACAACCAACAGAATACCCAACAAACAAATCAAGGTCAAGATATTCAAAGAGGGCTGCCAAGGAAAAATAATTAGACTAGGAGAAAATTCACTCCATTGGGAGAAACTCTTGAGGTAGTTATGCATAAACTCGTCCAAAAGAACCTTATCAAGCTTACTAATCCTAATAAAATAACCTATGACAAACCAAACTTCAAAACCCCTTGGTACAATGAGAACAATTGATGTGAATTCCACAAGATCAAGGATCACACAACAAATAATTGTATGAGCCTTAAAAACATTGTACAAGACTTGATAGAAAAAGGAGAGGTCAACATTGAACATCGTTATGGGCCCTCCAGTAATAGAGACATGGGAATATACAAGGATCCAATCCTCGATCATTTTAGGGGAAATGACAAAGGTAAGGGACAATATTACCAAAAATCCAACTTCACCTACGATGAAGTCGTAGGAACCATCTGTCAAGTTGATCAAAATATCAATGTCATAACTATACTAGGAAAAAGCCCTAAATGTAATGTGACTACAAGAAGAGGAAAATTCACGATCCAAGGAGCCCCACTTCCAGCCAAAGTCACCATCAAGCCTTCCACTGACTACAGTATTGTTGACAAACTGAAGAAAACTCCAGCATTAATCTCTATACTAGTGCTTCTAAAGTTATCACCAACACATAAAGAGATTTTGGAGAAAGCTCTCATTGAATCTTTAGTGACTAACGATCTTAACAGTAATTGATTTCAAGCTATGGTTGGTACCATCACTTCACCCCATCACTTGGTCTTTTCTAAAAAGACCTTCCCCAAAGAGCCTTTCATAATCAAGCTTTATATCTCGAGGTTTGTGTCCATAAAAATAAGATCAAGAGAATCCTAATAGATGGAGGTGCAGGCTTAAACATATGTACAATAAAAATGGTAAAGAAATTGGGATATTTTGATGGCGTGATCGACAAGAACAAGAGTATCACCATAAGGGCTTATGATGATATGGAAAGAAACTGTGAGGAAACAATAAGAGTTCCAATTCAAGTAGGGCCAGCAATAGTGGAAACAACTTGTAAGGTATTGGATCTTGAGTTGCCATATAACCTTCTCTTGGGACGTCCATGGATCCACGCAATACAAGCGGTCCCTTCAAGCTTTCATCAATGCTTAAAATTTCCTTACAATGATAAGGAAGTTATAGTATACATTAATCTTGAACCCTTCCATTACTACTCAAACTTGGAGGAGAAGTACAAAATGATCCTTCAAATACCTAGTAATGGAATATCCTTCCACTCATTTTCATATGTCAATCCAACATCACTTGCTTCATCCTCAACTCCATCTACATCAACTGATCCTCCAAAATCTGACCTCAATATCCAGGTTCTTAACAAGGGTTGTGGAGAATACTATTTCAAACAATCCTTCTGCATTGGGGAGCTTCCCCCGTCACCAAAATCCTACAAGTGACCTAAAGGAAATAAAGCATGTTCAATCTATCACCTATGAAGTCAAACTACTATCTTCACCAAGTGGGGAGACATGAAGGATGAAGTGGTATTCTAAGAGGACCTCTCATCATGGCTCTATAAAGAAGAACAAGAAGAACAGAAACAACTACATCCCCTTCCTGTGGATCTTAGCAATAAAGGTTATTAGATAGCAAGAAATATGGGATACACTAGAAAAGGAAGCCTTGGTCTACACAAACAAGGTATAAGAGAATCCATCATAATAGAACAACATAAGAAGAACATGGGACTAGGTTATGGTTCGATAGACGTGGTTACCCCAACATTGAAATTACCTCCTATCAGGAAATAGCTCCTACCGTCATTGAGATATTGGATAACGACAATCTTATTGACGATGACCTAACAATCATAGACCTATTTGGAGACTTTGGCATAAATACCATCACTACCCACTCCTTCAAACCTACATCTAATGACTACCATACTAAAACAAACTCCAACAAATTGGAATGGGATTCTTGCGCCTCTAGTGATTATGGCTTATATACCCTCTTAGACCTTGATAACTCTATTATCCTTACCCTTTCCCCATCCACATCCACCATAATCTTTTTCGATAATAATGAAAACCTACCCTTACTTCACCCACAGTTGATCAATTGGGATCAACAACATCACGCACCTATTGTGGACCTATTCCAAAATAATGAAGCTATTGTGGAGTTCATGGGAAATCAATAGGGTATCCATCAAGGAGATCAAGAGGCTGGTTTTGTCATAGAACTAGAACAAGGAGCATACTTTGGAGTGGAGATTGTGTCCTCCGGTCACAAAATTGAAATCAAAAATCTAAAGATCAAAATGAGATCCCCTAGGGAAAACCACAATGTAGCTCTATTGAATCATGAAAAAGGAAAAACAAAGGATGTATCTAAGGGTGAAAACCTCACTAAGGCACCCGAAAATGGAGGATTCAGTCTCCCCATTATAGAGTATTAGGAACAATCAACAACATTGGTTGAAGGTTCTGAACCTATCAACATTGGAACAACAAAGACACCTAAGGTAAGATGTCATGCAGCTTCCTTAGATCCTGAGGAAAAAGTCAACTTCACAGCATTCATCAAGGAACATAAGATCAACTTCACCTGGACATATGCAAATATTCCTGGGATGGATCCAGCTTTAGTGGTACACCATCTAATGGTATTCCCTACATCAAAACTAGTTAAGCAAAAGCTTCACAAGATGCACCCACAAATAGCATTGTTAGTCAAGGTGGAGCTTTAGAAACTATTGGACGTGGGATTCATCAGACCTATAGACTATCTTGAGTGGGTATCCAACCTCGTACCAGTATCGAAACACATTGGGGGCATATGGATTTGTACAGACTTCAAAGATATTAACAAAGCATACAAAGCATTCCCTAAGGATGACTTCCTCCTTCCCAACATCGATATAATAGTCCAGATCTAGCTGTTGGTCATGAAATGCTTTCACTAATGGATAGTTTTTCCAAGTACAACCAAATAAAGATAGCCCTTGAAGATCAACACAAAATAGCTTTTACCTGTGCTTGGGGAACTTTTTGCTAGAACCTCATTCCATTCAATTTGAAGAACGCAAGAGCCACATACCAAAGAACAACGACCACCATATTCCATGACATGTTGCAAATCACCATGGGGGATTATGTAGATGATCTATTGGCTAAATCAGTCACAAGACATGAACACCTGGCTAACCTAGCTAGGATATTTGACATACTAGAGGAATATAACTTGCATCTAAATCTGAAGAAATGTGTGTTTGGCATAGCATCTGGGAACTATTGGGCTGCATTGTATTCAGAAGAGGTATCGAGATGGATCTCGCTAAGGTCAAGGATATCCTGGAAATGTCTCCCCCAGAACATTGAAATAATTGTGTAGTCTACAATGCAAGCTTCAGTCTATCAAAAGGTTCATTATACAACTAGCAGATAAATGTCATCCATTCACACACTTTCCCCATAAAGATGTAGCTTTCAAATGGGATGAAAGGTGTGATCAAGCTTTTCAACAGGTAAAGGATTATTTTCTCACTCCCCTAGTATTGATGTCTCCAATTCAAGATAAAGCAATGATTTTATATGTAGCCATGACAACAAGAACTTTGGGAGCTCTATTAACACAACTTGATGAACATAATAAAGAATGAACAGTTTACTACATCAGTCATACCCTGGTGGGCTATGAGTTGAATTATACACCCATTGAATGAGCATTTTTATCAATTATCTTCGCAGCACAAAATCTTAGGCGTTACATGTTAAATAGACAAATCAAGTTCATATCTAAGATAGACCCCTTGAAATATCTCTTGGAAAAAGCAGCTCTTATAGGAAGAATCGCTAAGTGGGTCATGAGACTTAGCAAAATCGACATAAAATATGTTAATAGGAAAGCCATCAAGGGACAAGTAATAGCAGATCAATTAGCAAAAGCACCAATTGAAGATCATCAACCACTCATAGTAGAATTTCTAGACAAGAGCGTCATGTTAAAAATTTAGTCAACCAATTGGACTATGTACTTCAATGTATCCCACACTCAACACAGCTCAAGTGTTGGTATCCTATTTCTCACACCACAAGGAGATAGTATACCAAAAGCATACAGGATTTCCTTCCCATGTACAAACAATATAGTTGAGTATGAAGCATTGATCACTGGGTTGATAATGGTCATAGAGTGGAAAATTAAGGAGCTACAAGTCTATGGTGACTCCCAATTGGTCATAAGGTAGGTCAATAGCGAATACCAGACTAAAGATAACAAGATCATGTCGTACAAAATAATGGTGGACAACTTCAAACAATACTTTTTGGTCATCATTTTTTAATAGATCCCAAGGGTTAACAATAAAGCAGTTGATGTTATGGCTACTACTAGCGATTCACTCATTGGCATACCTGAGAACATTCCTAGATATGAATTCCTAGTGGATTAGTTGCTTATACTAGCATTTGATATCTCGAAATCCAAACTTGTATGCGATGTTGTTGGTCTTGACTCGCCTTGGTATAAAGACACATTTTCCTATATCCAACATAGAATCATACCACCCCACCTAACATCCAATCAAAAGAAAACCTTCATCTATCGAACTTCCTGATTTACTATCCTTGGAGATACCTTATACTGCTAAAGTTTCGATGGTACGTTACTTCAATGTCTTAATGCGGAAGAATCCAAAACATCCTTGCAAGAGGTACACGAAGGTTTTTTTGGATCCCACACTAGCGGGCCTAACCTAGTCCAAAAGTTGCTACAAACAGGTTACTACTAGTTGTCACTGGAGCAAGAAGCAATTTTTTTCCAAGAAGTGTCATCAATGCCAACAGCATGGAGATATCGTGCATCCACCTACAAAAGAGTTGCATCCTATCACCACCCCATGGAATTTCTCTTAGTGGGGACTTGACTTAATAGGAAATATATCACCAACCTCATCTAATGGACACAAATTCATCATCACTGCTAAGTCCATTCTTAACTATTTGATCTATCGATATGGTATCCTGCAGAATATCATAACAGATAATGGAACTCCATTTAAGAACCAAGATGTTTGTGAGCTCTGCTCAAGATTTTTTGTCCAACACTATTTTTTGACTCCATATTATCCCCAAGGAATTGGCTAGGCCGAAGCATCTAATAAGACCATCCTAAAAATCCTAAAGAAAACTATTAATGATGCCAATCGTGACTGGAACCTACAGCTAAACCCAACCTTATGGGCTTATAGAACCAACATCCACATACCTACAGGTGCAACTCCATTTTCCTTGGTCTATGGATCAAAAGCAATACTACCTATAGAATTTGAAATCACATCCCTGAGAGTATCATTGAAGGATCTTGTCAGCAATGAAGAGTATCGGGTATCTAGACTCAATGAGCTTGAACTCCTAGATGAAATACAGTTGAGTGAATTGAACCATCTATAGGCCTATCAAAATCACCTCAAGCAAAGCTACAATAAGAAAATCAAAAATAGGAATTTTCAAGTCGGTGACTTGGTCCTAAAGGAAAATAAGAAGATCCAACTGAATCAAGAAGGGAAAGGTAAAACGTTTGAACCAAACTGGCTAGGTCCCTACATCATTACAGCAAGCTATGGCTATGGAGCATATCATTTGGCTATGTTGGAAGTAAAACCTCTAGCTGCCTCTTAACAGGAGTCATCTCAAGAAGTTCTACACCTAAGCGTATTAGAATAACCCAAGCAAAAAAGCGAAAAAAAAAAAAGAAAAAAAATCAAAATTCAAGAAAATTGTAAAGAGAAATAAAATGTCCTTAAGTGAAAACCACTTTGTGGCACTTCTAGGATCGGTACTATAGTGAAAACCTAGTAAACATGTGCTATGTTTGAATAAAACCTACATCCTCATCTATCAGCACTATCTATCTACTATCTCATCCACTCCATCTATCACCATAACAAAACATGTGTCCAACCATGGCTTGATAACATATCAAGTGTTGGACCTTGCTACACCATCTCTATCCACATCCATTTTATTCATATATCCTTAATAAAAATGTAATCCTATTCCAAACTGGGGGCAACCTACTGAACCCGGTAGTGGATTTGTTTTTTGTTAATCCCATCACTCGTAGATAACTATCAAAAACAAAATAAAAAAACATCCAAAAAATCATCAAAATCCAAAACAAAGTCGTAAAACATAAAATCCAAAAAAAAAATTAGGTCATCTCTGAACAAGCTGCATCAAGTCAATACAATCAAACTACGTTGTCTCTAAGCTTGCATGTAGGAAAGACCATCATCGATGAGCCCCCAAGGCACTAGGAAAATCCCTTTAGGTGTCCCTCAGTCTTTAACTCAATTGAAAAATCCAAAAAAAATCAAATATCTTATAAAAATCTAAAAACATTCGTAAAGAGTCAAAAAATTCCAAAAACAATCACTCAATACGGTTGAACTACGATGTCTCTATGTTCATCACGTAGGCAAGGCTACTATCGATGAGCCCCCAAGGCACTAGTTCAGTCCCTTTAGGTCCCCCTAATCACCTCTAAAACTCTTGAAAATATAAAAAACAACATCTAATAACCTCAAAAGCACAAAAACATTCAAAAAAAATCTCAAAAAAACCTATCTCCATTATCACCCATCCACAATAAACTTTCCATCCATAATAAACAAATCATCATCTTCACCCTTTGACAATGCAATCAGCAAACAAAGCCAACATTGAAATCTAAACATACAAGCAAAAAAACTAAATGACTAGATCATCATCAGACTAAAACAATGTTAAAGTATTAACTACCCTACCTTTTGAGAATCATCATCAACATCCTGACATATTCCTTAACGGATAAAATGTTCCTACAATAGACAACATCGATGGGTAAACATCCTAAAATATCAAAACATCTATGGAAAGTGATACAGCAGCATTGTTTATCTTTTTATGATCTTATCATTTTTTATTTATCTTATTATCACATTCCCAAGATCTCTCAAGGATGTCCATAAGGATTTAGAGAGGAAGGAATGGGGCACTGATCATTGATTTTTTGTCTACTCTATTTTTTGGATATTATTGTTATACTACTATGACAAATACTTGCTTTATTCTATGTATGGAAGACATTTTAGGATAATTCATGTAGTGGTTACATATTAGGTACTCCATACCTTTCTATGTAACTACTCTGAAATGGTTCGAAACTTCTTGCTCATACACTCTAACAAGGTTTCCATATGTCTACTATGAGCAAAAATACTCTTTGTTTGCGGAGTCAAATCCCACGCAATATATATAAAGCCACCTTTGTCATTAATACCTTGGTGCATCATGTCTATTTGCTACATCAATAAGGATTTCTAAAAAAACTACTTAGTCCTCTATGAAAGCAAAAGAAAACTCGTTAATGCATATAATCACATATCATTAATGTATAACATCAATCATATCATCAAATTATCTCATCATGATCATACTCCATAGATTTTTAGAAAATTAGATCAAGCATCTAAAGCTTCTATCCATCTATCTCTAAATCATACTAACATATCTTTTGACTAGCATCTGCATCCTGCATCACAAAGTCATTAGTACCACATGCATCCTGCATCCACCAACTCATCAATACATATCATTTCCATCATTTAATAAAACATCATACATCATAACGTCATCTAGTACATATCATCAATCATTTCATAAATCACCCATCCATCCATGTCATAGAAATGCATCATAAAAGTATAAAATCATGAGCATGTGACCATAATTCATCTATCATATACATATAAGAATCCATAAACATCTCGTAACATATCTATGCCGCATCAAAAATGGTATATCTCATACATCATCAAAAATGGGAATGTCATGTACATCATCAAACATCATGTGTGATATTAAAATATACAAATTATATACGAGGCCTCACATGGGCCAATGAATGTATATACAAAAACATGTCTACATAGAGTCTCTAATACAATAACATAAAAAAATCGGATCATAAAAATATCAGCCCCATTGATCCTGCCTCAAAGGGGGCTTCTCCCCATCATGATGAGACCTATGATGTCTATGTGCAAGAGACGATTGAGGATGCACGATTGGTTAAGACAATTGTGGTTGTTTAATAGATTGTCCTCCTGAGTTTGCACCTGTGGCACTACTCGGCCCTCCAAAATGAGGAAATCTCTATATTATCAGTACAAAACTCATATAAAGTCTGATAATAAGTAACCTGAGTGATGAACTGATCACACTCAGCTTGAAATTGATCCCAAAGAATTAAGGAAGCCAACATAATATCTACTTTTATCCATTGTTGCCTCTCAGTGAATAGCTCCTGCCTTAGTGCATCCCACTCAGCTCTAAGTGCATCCCTTTCTGCAGTTAAAATCACAACCTAGGCATCAGAAACCAGTCATCGAGCTACCCCTACATCTCTCTTGGCTGCTCTGGCATCTCTATCTGCAGCAAGCTATGCAATATGTCCTACCATGCCCCCTATGGGGGACGTCCTTGAGGTTCTTGTGGTCCCTGCTGCTAATCCTAGTGATCATGTTGTTGATCGTCGTCACCCTACTCATCATGCACTCCCTGTAACTGCTCAATAGCAATCCACAAGCTCTGCCCATAACCCCTTTGGCCTATTATACCTTCCATCCTTCCCCTGAATTGAATCTTAACCCCCATGCATTAGCCTCTCGGGTCATGCGTCCAAAGTGGGCCTGATATGCATTTGAAGGGTGAGTATGCCTCTTGTCGAACTGTCTCATGACTCTTTTTGGAAGATACCACTCTAAAATAATTTCAACTCATCCTATCAGCCACCAAGTCTACCTGTAGAATGCCAGCTGATTATGATTATCATCCCAAGCCTCACAAGCCATGAAAGGTCTCCAAATAAATTTAGTAATATCATCATAAATTATATGTCAATGTGATAGTCTACTTGGAAAAGTGTAGTGCAAATAATCATAATATCTATATACAAAGGGGTCACCCTCATCTCGTTGAGTCATACCATCTAAATGAGTCATTAATATGCTCCCATGAACAAACATGAAGAAGGGTCATACTCACGGAAATAGAACTGCCAACCTAATACACGACCTCATGCATGTCTCTATATAGGTGGGCCAACACACACGAGCCCCAAGCATAAACTGTCCCATGCTCCATCATCTACTCAATGTAGATACCCCAACCAATAGGAAATCCTCTCACTCTACGATCAGGCATCAAAGGCCCAATGATCAACCTTGCTAAAACCATGGCCATAGGATAGGCATCGTCAACAAATGGAGTCAAATCTATCTCTGAATCCACAACCTGCAGCTATTGTACACCTAGAAGCCTTTGCATGGCCTGGGTACCTAGGCAGAAATCATATGTGACCAACTCACCATGAATCGGGATCCGTAGGATCCTCCATATATCCTCCAAAGTGATCATACACTCTCGTGTCGGTAGATGAAATGAAGAGGTCTTTGACCTCCATCTCTCAACCAGTGCAGTCATCATGGCATGATGTTCTCTAATCTTAGGCATGTAGCAAACATAACAGAGTCCAACCACATCAAGAAAGACCCTCTCCAACTCCTAAAATCTAGAAATAAAATCCAGCAGTTGTCACGATCGACGCTCTCTAGAGTAAAGCAGTTTGAGAACCGCCTGTAAACATTCAACCCACAATGTCAAAATTTTGATTGAAAATAAAATTAGGAACTTATAATTACAATCAAACAAGCTTAAACCATTTTTAACAATAGCGAGCCTTTTTAGAATGATAGCGGTTTGTTTCTATAATAGTGGCCCTATTTCACTATGATAGTGGTTACTTTTTACGATAGCAACCCTATTTCACCACAACAGTGGCTACTTTTCACAATAGGAGTAAACTTCCTAATATTTTTAATCATGCGATCATTTTCAACGACTGTGGTCAAACAATAGTAGATAGTTTTCATGATAGTGTTTCAATTTCATGATAGCGTGAAATTTTTACTATAGCGATTATCTAACCTAGTGCGATAGTGGCCATATCGCGATGATAGCAGCCTTCCTACAAAATTAACGCTATCGTCCTAATCCTACTTCAAGCATTAATTACAGAAGCATAAAAAGATAAAAGTGAAAATGGAAAGAAGACATACTGCAATCCCTGCGATGATTAGCCTCTAGAACTGACATACTACCTCTGCTCTATGTGGGGCACCTGGAATATGATCCATCATGAATCAATGTTTGCAGCAAGAAATCTCTAAAAACTCTCCAAAGGCAAAAATCTCCAAAGGCAAAGTGTGCAAATGAGGGGTAATTTCACCCTAATTTCCATTTTAACCCCCCAAAACCCTAATTTTTCACCTAAAACCCCTTCTAGGTCAATTTTGGGAGCACCTATTACCATATGAAACCCTAAACACAAGCCCTAGGCCTTAAGTTTTCATCCTCTACACATCAAAACTACTCTGGAACCTAGTCAAGCACCTGACTAGAAAAGTACTTTTTTTAGCCAACCTCTCAAGGGGGCAACCCGTCTTATCATCCTTCCACTGACCACTGGGGCATAGTGGGGCATATTAAAAAATTTCTTTCTTGATTTGAACATCAAATTCTTTGAAACAATGTAACCAGTATTTTGTGTCAAAGAGGGCAAAATGTAGACATGTAAAAATGGCTTAATGCATATCACACATCCTAAACTGCATTTTTCCATTATCGACGTCACTTTCATTATCACTATTGCATTTTGCTTCATTAACATCATTTGCATCATTAACCCTATTTTCCTCTATTAATTAAATAGTCTCAAATTATTTAATCAATTTGCTATGTCATCGCCTAGTTTAACCTTATTCCTCCTGATTAATTAAATAAACACAAATTATTTAATTATGTCACTAGCATACCTTATTTTTCTAAATTAATTAAATATTTATCATTAATTATTTAATTAAGCTACTTTCCCTTCTCCAAATTTGAAAATCAATTATTCAATTTCACCAAAATCACTCAACATGGTCAATTAATAAATATACCTTTATTTATTAAATTCAAACACATCTTGCACGTTCCTCTCAAACATTAATTAATTATCAAATTAATTAATCATCCTCACATATCTTGATTGAATAAATCATGACCACTGATTTCTCAATCTATTTCCCAATCCCAGTGATTTCTATAATCCCACTAAGCATTCAATCTAATCCCATTGATTATACAATTAAATCTTTTAATTGGATCAATCAGATGAGTTGACTAATCAATCTATTTCCTCTCAATATTCCTCGACCATTGATCTTGATCTTTCATTATTGCATCTTGATCGTTCATCTAAAACTTGAAAATTTATAAAAAAACCTTCATCCTTCTCATAAATAATCTAGAGAATTTGTATAAAGGTCATGTTAGATTGACTATTGAAGCAAATTGAGAAAACATATACTTGCATACTAGATCATCATTTTTATCAAGCTTTTGCAATCGTTAAGGCTTCATGTTGAATCAAGCAAATCCAACACGAATACACTCAACCATGGGATGGTATGATTGTAGTTTTTGAATTCATTGTGTGTTTCATTCATTTATGTCAACCTTGCTTTTTTGGATTCTTAAGCTTTGCAATTACATTTCATGGATAAGCGGGTCTTGTTATCTTGTTTTGAATTGATTTGAATTCATTTCATTGTTACTAATTTGTTGATCCATATTCCCATTACACACTTGTTAATAAGATTTATTTGATATTTATTTTGTTTTGAATGTTACAAGGAAATGTAAGAAGAGAGTTTCAACTACCTCCTTGCTTGCAAGGGCATCCATGTATATGCAATTTTTTATTCATATTGATAATGAGAAGCTTATGTATTATGTTTGTCATGATGGCACAATTTTTGGGGGGCTTCTCACAAAAAGCAATAATTGTGGAGTCTAATCCAAGAGTAATTAACATGCATGCATGAAATCCATCCTCATGTGGCGTGACAAGTTGAAAAGGTTAAGACCAAATAGACATCAAGGTGATTTGAAGTGAAACAATTTTAATTTCTTGTAAGCAAATAATGTGAAACAACCCTAATTGTTGGCAACAAATCTATACAAAAAACTAACAAGAAGCTTTTGTAGGGCCTCTACCTATCCAAGAGATAACATTTATATGGACGAATCTTCCATAGAGTGCTTTGACTAACTATCATCATTTTCTCATAAAGCTTCAAATTGAATTCATAGCTGAGTTTATTGATTTGGTAGGAAATGGTCTTCAAGTGAACTAGAGTGGCACTTTCCACTATAATCTCTCCTCAACAACCCATCCTCACTACGAATTTGACAATGCCTAGAGGCTTGAGTAGTTTCTTGAGAAGTGTCAAAATCCCCCATCAAGCATTTATGGCCAACACTCTTAATAACCAATTGAGTAGATATCACACGACATGGCTTAGATGTTGGAATCACAATATTATGATGCATCATTGTGGTGACTTCAAGTTTATGGACATATTGTGGCTTTGAAAAATGTTCATTTACCTTGGATTGCTTAGGGACCACAAGTTTTTAACCACCTATAGCTGACCAACTAGCCTCTTGTGTTTGTGATGCAAAAGACTCAACCATTGATCCAGGAGTTATCTTAGCCATAAGTGATTAGTTCTCAATCTTGTGGTCTAGAGCTTGAATCCCAAACCATTAGATAAGTATGTAGGTGATTTTTTGAGAAAAGAACAAACCAATATCCCAAATATCTATGAATTTTCTAAGTTTAGAGGTGAGGTTCACCTTAAAACAAACTCTTTTTTAGAGTTAGGAATAATGACTAAATAATCTATTCTAAGAAGGCTCACATGGGGATGGGGAGTCAAGATAGCTCAACCCATACATGAACATTAAGAGATGCTTATCTAGAAACTTTTCATCCCAAGTTCCAAGAAAATAACACTAGCAAGATGTTCTACATGAACTAGAAACTTCACTAATTAAACATGTTAATCTATTGTTGGTCATAAAAATTGAACAAGAAAAGACCCTTGGAAAAATTCCTAATTGTGAACAACTTAATGTCATTGGGCTCCTAGGAATTCTTAATCCAATAGAGCAAGCATTGTTCAAAGGGGATACAACCCACATAATCATCAATGAGATTATAATTTTCATACCAATTATAAATGGATTCAAAACATAATTAGCAAAAATAACATCTAATTATGAAGACAAACTTTGTCACAAAACTTCATGACAAATTCCACATGTACTTGGGAACCATTGTCACCACCCTAATACAACTTTGGTTCAAGAAACCTACCTTTGGCAATTAAAAATTCCCTATGCCACCTAAATAACAAGAGTAAGGGTGATTTAAATGTACAATGACTCTAGAAAGTCTCACAAAATAGAGTATCACAGGAATACAAACTAAAGAAAACCATACTATGCTAAGGCTTACCATAAGACAATGTAGCGTACTAGAGCACTCCAAAGCCTTCATGTATCCTCACGTAAAAGATGTTTTAATGGCCTTTGACTTTTTTGGAACACTAATAGATAAAGTATTTCAAAGGTACATGAATTAAGTCTAAATCAATTTCATGAAGCTACTTACAAAAAAATAATTTAAGAATGATCACCATTACCCTAAAGCCCAATCAAAATCTTGAGCAAAATGAGAAATTTGATACATAAGGAAAATGAGCCAATAAATTAGTACGACCATGGATTTTAGGTCAATAAGTTGATCCATGGCATCTCTCTTTCAAACAATGCCACTCATCTCAATTCTCTTTCTTTTATTGGAACATTTGTACACCTTGCTTTTAGAAGAATATCCAAGAAAAATACCTTCATCACTTCTTGCATCAAACTTATCCAAAGTTTCTTCATCTCTTCTGATATAGCATTTGCTTACTAATACCTTGAAATATTTAACTGTAGGAATCCTTTTGTGCCATAGCTCATAGGGAGTCTTTGTACTATTTTCTCTAGCTTGAACTCAATTGAATACATAAACAACAGTATGAATAGATTCTTTCCAGTAAACTTTCGGTAAACTAGCCTCAATAATCATTGATCTAGCAGCCTCTTGAACTGTTCTATTTTTCCTTTCAACAACTCCATTCTACTGAGGAGTTCTCAGAGCAGATAATTGTCTCTTTATTCCTTGCACTTCACAAAACATATTAAACTCATGGAAGGTGAATTCTCCACCTCTAACAGATCTTAAGCATTATATCTTCAAATTCACTTCATTTTCAGCCATTTCTTTGAATTCCTTGAATCTATCTAATGCATTTGACTTCTCTCTAATAAATGTAACCAATGTATATCTAGAATAATCATCAATTAAAAGCATAAATTACCTTTCGCCAAAATACTTCTTACTCTTGTGGGACCACAAAGATATGTATGAACAAAACCCAGTAGTCCGGTAGTGGATTGTTCCTTTGATCTGTAATGATTTCTTGCTTGCTTTCCAAACTGATAATTCTTGCAAATAGCGTTAACAAGCTTTGTAATTCTTGGTAAATCTCTCACAACCTGAACAGCACTAATCCTTTCCAAGTTATCAAAGTTCATGTGACACATTCTCCTAAGCCATAACCAACTATCATTTATTTGAGTCATAAATCATCATCCATTAGCACCCTTAAGTTGATAGATATTCCCTTCAGATTTCTTTCCTGTAGCAATCAACATTTCAGATCCTTTTCAGATCTCACATTTCTCATCCTTAAACACAAGATCATATCCTTTTCTACACATCTGACCAACGCTCAATAGATTATACCTTAAACCCTTAACATAGGAAACATCGTCAGTATGATGCTTGCCATCAAAACTTACTGAACCTATCCCACATATTTTAGCACCAGTATCATCTCCAAACTTAACAAGCCTCCATCATATTTCTCAAGCTTGACAAACTTACTTTTATCACCAGTCATGTGATGTGAACAACCACTATCAACTACCCAAAAATTCTTCTCTTGTTTAACAAGTAGGGAAGAGATAATCGTACCTTCATTTTTCTCCTTCTCCTTCTCCGAAGGGCTTTCCTTTATCTGTTTTCAGAATTAGCAGAAGTAGGTTCATCC
>VDFB02000015.1:57747815-57856087 GCA_007258455.2 Sequoia sempervirens | reverse complement strand
TATGCTACTCTGATTTGCATCCTTTCAAGATTAATTGTTTTATTGTGGAGTAGATATGCACCCATGTGAGAGAAAGGTCCATGAAAAGATGGGAGGTGCACTTGCTTCTTGGAGCTCCTATATAAGAGATAAAAGAGTGTTAGGATGTGAAATGTTGTTTTATTGTGGAGTAGATATGCACCCATGTGAGAGAAAGGTCCATGAAAAGATGGGAGGTGCACTTGCTTCTTGGAGCTCCTATATAAGAGATAAGAGAGTGTTAGGATGTGAAATGTTGTTTTATTGTGGAGTAGATATGCACCCATGTGAGAGAAAGGTCCATGAAAAGATGGGAGGTGCACTTGCTTCTTGGAGCTCCTATATAAGAGATAAGAGTGTTAGGATGTGAAATGTTGTCTTGTTTGGCATTTGTGAGTTACTCTTCTAGTATTATGCAGTATTTGTATTGGGAGAATATTGGAACTAGAATGTAGTACTAGTAAAACATATCACTACAATTTGATATTGTATTTATTATTGTAATCAAATCCTATGTCTAGTCAATGCATGTGCAAACAAGTTGCTTGCACATAAAGCAATGTATTTTTTATGTTTAGGAAAAGTGTGCACATGAGTTTGCTTGTACATAAAGCAATGTGCTTTTAAGATAATTATAAATGACCTTTTATTATAAAAATAGGAGGCGTTTGTGTCTATAAAATCAGGCCTCCTATGCATATGTGGGTACACAATTGACACACAAAGATTTAGAGAATATGGAAGTTAACAAGTAAAGGAATGTCACGTCTCATTTTTGCATGCATAAACTTGATTAATAAATAAAGTGAACTGATTGAGAATATCAGTTGAACATGTGATGATTGTGGATAAATGTGTTTTAAATTAGATATTATTTTTAAATACTTGAAATTTAAATTGAGATTGAGATTGAAATTAAAATTAATGGTTAATCTAGATGCATAGGAATGAAATTGAAATAATTATCATGTTAGGATTATGAGTTTAATTTCTATGTGCTTCAATTAAGAACTAACCTACTGATATGTGGCTGAGTGTGACTAAGTGCAAGAACATGTTGAAAGTGAAAACATGGTCAAGGTAGTTGTGATTAGCCAATTTACATTGACGAGGATGATGGGAATCTTGCACACATGCATGTAGTTGCATTCATAATTGTATTGTGTATGAGATTATTTCATTGAGTTATTATGATTATGACGTTGCTTTGTGCTTTATAATTTAACTAGTAATTATGTTTTATGTCTATAATGTTGTGAAAGTTAAATTATTTGATAAATTAAAATTATGATGTATTTTGTTTTTGAAAGTTAAAATGATTGATTGAAAAAATAAATAAATAAAATTATTTTAATAATATTACGTTATATATATAGTTCAATTAAAAAAATTGCATGATTATTATTAAATTATAACTAGTAATTTTTCCTGCAAACTACACCCGCCCATTTTTTCTCATCGGCATCGTTGACAGAATGACACAATTTGTGCAGAATCTTGAGGTAAATCACTTGCCATAGTTATTATGATTACGTTGTGGCTTTGCGCTTTATAATTTAACTAGTAATTATGTTTTATGTCTATAATGTTGTGAAAGTTAAATTATTTGATAAATTAAAATTATGATGTATTTTGTTTTCAAAAGTTAATATGATTGATTGAAAAAAATTAAAATTAAAAATATATATTTTAATAAAATTACATTAATATTAATATATAAATAATATATAAATTTTATTGTATAAGTAGTTCAATTAAAAAAAATGCATGATTATTATTAAATTAATTAAATAAGTTAAATTTAAATTCCAATGATGCAATGAAAAGAACTATAAATATTGAGACTTCAACTAGGGGATAGTGTCCAATAGTTGAGCACCCTAACTTCGTGCTTCTCAAAACCCTACGTGGAAATTTCAAATCACTCCATTTCTTTTACAGCAGCTTACTTGGCAAGTCTCTTGCTTATAACTAAGGTTTCAAGGCCACATCAACATGCTTTTTGTCGAGGTGTCCAAAAAGGCCCTAAAAAAGGTGAGGTTGTTACTTGTGCACTAAATCATGTTTTATTGGTCCGCTAATGTGGCATCACATGATTTAATGCTTTTAAGATCTAAGGAATGCATTTCATTTAATTATGGGTAGTTATCATCAACACTAACAACTTTAAAGTCACCACTTTTGGTCCAATATTGTTAAAAATATTGGACATTATATCAACAAATGCTATAACAACTATAACAACTATTGGAACATGCTCAAGTATTGGGTCCTCTCCCCTAGAGTAGAGGAATTTTTGCATGAAAAATGAAAACGATGATAATGGGCGGCAACAAGCATAACTAGCATGCAATAAATAAAAATATATTTAGCTGATAAGCTTCACATCGGAAAATCTCATCAATCTCCAAATCAAATCGAACTTCAATAGCCCTCAAGCTCCAATATTTTTAGATCTACTTTCGTTTACTGTGAATAGATTGAAGCAACAACTAAAAGGAGATAAGTTTCAGCTCATCTCATTTTAAAAACATTTTTCCATGGTAGGGTTTCGTAAATTTTTCCTGCAAACTCCAACCATTTTTTCTCATCGGCATCATTGACCAAAACTTCATACTCCACAATCCTAAGGGATGAACCTCCAAATCCACACCTCAGGAACAAGTCAATCTAGAAACTGAGACAAACCCATGAATAGACTTTAGATAGTTAAGGACCAATCAACAAGAGTGGGATCACTCTTCTACTCTTTGAGCTCCACAAAACTTAATAGGGTGTTCCTAGAGGACTTTGCAGGATTTGCAAATACAAAGTGGTCACAAGTCACATGGCTTAACCAATCCCTGTGCATAAATACACTCTTTAAATAGGTTGTCATTCTATGTCCCATACTAGTATACCAATCCTTTGGACCGTATATATCTCAATAAAGCAAATTATCAATAGGCCAGGGTGCAACTTCAGATTAACAAATTGGTTAATAATCCCCATGTGTAAAATGTGTATGATTCAATATTCCACCAAAAACTTGGAAATTTTCATCTCTCTAAAGACATCTCATAGATGCAGGCTCACAAAGGATAGAAACATGGTAAATGATTTGTCATTGCAAAGAATGGTCAATTGAGTGGGAAAAGGGTCAGTTTCTTGACCTATTGGGTAGTCGAGTCAAATCCAAAGTAATAAGCAAACATTGTATGCAAATTTAAACAAAGAACAAGAAAATTGTATAAGGAATCATACCAGCTTTGTTGGATTTTCATTTAGACAAAAGATTCAAAGACTCAAGAACTTCACACATCTAAATATACTTTTCAATCCAAGAATGATTAACTCCTAATGATACTTATGGAAATATTATGTGGTTTTACTTGGTAGAATACTCACCAAAATATACCATTGAACCAACAAATGTGGCCCTAGAAGTTTTTCAAGAAGATTTTGCTTGTAAACATCTTCTCAACTTTACAAAAAAATGAAACTCGTTATAGAAGGAGATGAGTTGAGAGATTGTTACCTTAGAACACACAAATTAGAGGACATTATACAATTCTAGCCAAAATGACTTGTGTTTGGATCAAAGACTCAATAACAATAATTGAAAATCAATAGGAGCCAACTCTTTTTCTTCAGAAATTTACAATTTATATCAAATGAAATATTACCCAGATTGTAAATAAAACTAACACCTTGGCCCAATCTAGATCCTTGATCTACCTTTGCAAAGAAGAAGAACAAAGCATTTTCCAACCACATTTCTTGCTCAAAAATCTTATCCTATGATATAGGAAAAATTCCTCTCCTAGTAGGGGAGAGGGCCCAATAGTGGTGCACCCTAACTTTATGGGTCAACATAGCAATGAACATGCAACATTGACATTAAAAAATTATATCCTCAAGTGGCCAGGGACGTGGACAATTCAAATATTTCATTTCACCCGTATAGACAGAGAAAAAGTGTGTCATCAGCATACTTTTTGTTGAGGGGTCATAATAGACCCCCAAAAAAAGTTAGACCAATAGTGGTGCATTAAGTCATGTTTTTTAGTATGTCAATGTGGCATCATATGATTTGTTGCTTTTTGAATGTAATAGACATATTTTGTTGAACTATTGGGTCCTCTCTTACAATTACTAGTTCCATACTTTTAAAATATTAGACTTTGAATGTACATGTACTATGACAACTATTGGTACCTGCACCACTATTAGACCCTCTCCCCTACAAAATTCTTATAATGTTTTGACTGACTTGCATCCTTAAACTTTATTTAACTGAGCTCAAATATTGCAATCGATGGGGGCCACTTACTTTTTTAAATGTCAATGTCCTAAGGCACCAGACTATTAAGATATCTACCCCCGGTAAACTAAAATCTTGTCTTGATCAATTCAAACATACAGAATTTTATAATCTTTCTTTCCATAGTTAGATGCAATTACGCAAAATATTGAGCTACATAGGTACAAGCTTGGAGCTGCTCACTTTACCAATTTAAGGGTCATATTTATTCTTTGATGCTGCATTAAGCTTGTCCCTAAATAATAGTGATGTGGGTATTCATGGATGAACTAATGAAAGCTAATTTGTATAAAACTTTTGGTTAACTTGGATTGGATTTTACATGGGTATGAAGTGCATGCAATGTTCCAAATGCAGATGAATCATGCTTTCTTCATGTAGCGGTAAAATCTTTCTTATGCTCTATGCTCATGTCTTGCAGATAAACAAGATTTTAAATAGCATGGTTATTGTTTCAATAACAATGCAAGTTTGGGATAAATACCCGTGGATGATTACACAACAAGCTTTTAATTTAATTGTTTGTAGTTACATATATCTGCAAAACCGTTCAAACTATTGATAATAGAGATTTGGGGCATTGCACATATAAGTCCAATTGAAAACATATTTTTCTCAATATCCTTGAGTTGAAAGTTGTAGTTTAAACTTCAAGCACTATGCTTATGCATTAGTGCAATGACTGTATATGCATACGAGCTTTGAATCTAAACTTAGCTGTAAAAGTTGGCTTTCATTATCTAGATGAGCACAAATCATTTCGATTTGAACATAATAACATGAGTCAATGAAGATTGACTTGAAATTACGTTGAAATGTCAATTAAAAGTGATTAATAGATATAATATTCCAAAATTTTATTCATCTAATATCTTTATTCCAAATCTTAGGGCAGGTCCCCAAGCAGTTAGTTTATTTTGACTAGTAGCCACTGCTTAACATTTTAAGCAGTATTTTGTGGAGCTGGTGGCCTCATGACTTTACTTTTTCTGCACAAATAGAGGGAAGAATTGAAGAGAAAAATTGAAATACATATAAAAAGGGAGACAAAGTAATTTGTAGCCTCATATGATCAAATGAAAATATTAAGTAGCTATACAAAAAGCTCCTTCAACCACCATATGGCCAAACACTAAAATAAATTCACACATCAAAGTTATCACAACACAAATTAGCAACTCCCTTTGATATGGAGCTCCCCACTTTTCACATAACACATACACTTGAGTCTATTCACACACTTTTTTTCTCACTAAACATGTAATGATCCACTCAATATTCGTTTTTTTCATCCAATGTAGAACCTAATTGACAAAAGGTCATACATATGTTTCAAAAATTGTATAAACATAAATATTCATATGCCTAACCAAATATGCAAGAAAAGCAAGGTTTGTATGTCTAAGTTTGTCTAGTGAAAAGACATTAATTTTCATAAGTGGTTATCTTGTTATATGTCATTAGTGAATGGATGTGGTTCAAAAATAGTGTTATGAAAGAGATGAATGCTCAGGCTCTGTCTCTTTCCATTGTAGCAAATGCGGATCTCTATAAGTTTGATCCATGGCAACTTTCAGGTACCTTTCTAAAGAATTTCATATTCATTATATCAATTTAGCAATAATTTTGCCTATGTTTTATGTCTGTGATTTTATTTTATTTTAAATGGCATTTGGTGGGAAGGAACGGATTTTCTTTTATGTGTCCATTCAATCAGAAGAAATGGACATTAGGTAGAGTAGATTTATGTTCGTGGTTGCTCACATGGTTTGTATTTTTATGTTCGGGATTTTCGTTTCAGTGACTACAATCACAGTGTGTATCCATTAATTTGGAAATAATGGTTTCCTTTTACTGTATTATCGTATTGAAAGAATGATAATAAGCTTGGATGAATTTTGTTTTGGGTATTGTTCATTAAAGTACTACTTTAAGTTTGGGATTTTAGTTACCAGACTGGAGTTTTATGTATTTATTTATTAGGGAGGAATGATTTTTCTTTTTCTTATGCATTGATTTTAAGGAACTGTAATTAAGTAGCCTAACTAATTTAGGTTTGTGGGCATTCAGAGTGGGGTTGTATTTTAAACGTACAAGAATGTTTTGTGTCCATTGAATAGAAGGAATGGTTTTTTTTGTTTCTTTAAAGACTGAATAGGAAGAAATGATTAAGATAGAATTAAACCTTCTGATTTTATCCTTTGTAATTAGCTTCTTTCAAATACTACTACATGTCTCGATATGTAATGACTTACGATGCATTAGGAAAGCCTTGTTTGGTCGCAGAAATTAAAATGTTGTATGCACCAGCCCAAATTGTATTAAATTATTTCCCCTCTTACCATGTCTCTATTAATTTCTATAACCCAGCAATAGATTAATTGTTCAATAAATTCACAGTATGAAATCCGATTTATAATAATTAATACAACTGGATTAATTAACAGCTAATAACAACGAAAGCAAAAATAACAAGAAGCCAATCACAAATAGACAATAACACAAAATTACCCAAGAAACCCCAATGCAGGGAAAAACCTGCAAATGTCGGATCTACTATTCAACCTAACAGCAAACTTTTCTTTCAAAAATACAATACAAATTTGCTACAACAATCTTACATATATAGAGTCCAGCTGCTTTACTTAGCATGCAAGAAAAGAAACTTTCCTTGCATTCTTTGACTTTAAATCACACATAAAATCACTCTTGGATTTATCCTATCCTAACAAACTCGAAAACATTCTATTAAAGAATAAAAAAACTATTGTTGCTGAAAATCCAACTCGAGTTGCTTTAAAGCAACTCCACATCCCACCTTACGAGCTAGAAAATCAACACTCCCTCTTAGTGAGGAAGGTGTTCTGCACAACACCCAACTTATCCCTGAAGAATTCAAACCTACTCTTCGTCAAGGCCTTGGTCAGGATATCTGCTATTTGTTCGTCCGTAGGAATGTACTGAAGCTTCACTGCCCCCTTCTCCACACAATCTCTGATGAAATGGTACTTGATCTCAATGTGCTTTGACTTGTCATGAAACACTAGATTCTCAAAGAGTTTGATACAACTCTGATTATCACAGTAAATGACTGTACAATCCAACTCCTGATCAAAGAGCCCAGCTAGAATTTTCTGAAGCCAAATAGCCTCACATGTAGACATACTGGTAGCCATATACTCGGCTTCTGTAGAACTCAGTGTAACTGACTTCTGTTTCCTGTTGTACCAAGAGACTACTCCTGATCCCAAACTGAAATTGCACCCTAAAGTGCTCTTCTGATTAGTTGTATTGTCTGCCCAATCTGCATCAGTAAACCCCTCAAGCTTCACTCCATCCTACTAAACATACTTCGGCCCATAATCAACTGTGCCTCAGAGATATCTCAGAACATGCTTCACAGCTATCCAGTGCACACGTTTAGGTTCCACCATAAACTGACTGAGTGAGTTCACTGCAAAACAAATGTCTGGTCTGTTGTTGACCAGATACATAAGAGAGCCTATCAACTATATGTATAAAGTTGGGTCCACTGCCTCTGATCTAGAAACATCAATCTTCTTCCAATTGGTCATAAGTGGCATTGAAATGGGCTTATAGTTCTCCATCCTGAATCGCTTCAAGATATCAATTAAGTACTTCCCTTGTCCAAGGAAGATCTCTCCCTCTTTCAGCCACAACTCCAATCCCATAAAGTAGTGCATCAACCCCAAGTCCTTCATCTCAAACTCTCCTACAAGATCTCGCTTGCAATGTTCTATGAGCTCCTCTGATCCTGTGAGAAATAGGTCATCAACATATAACACCAATATGAGAAGTTCGCCCTTCACCTGAACATAGTACAGGTTCAGATCCACCTCATTCTTGATGAAGCCCATGCTCTACAAGTAACTGTCAATACGTGAATACCACGCCCTGGGAGCCTGCTTGAGTCCATACAGTGCTCTTTTCAACCTACATACATAAGAATCCCTCCCATGTGCTTCAAATCATTTTGGCTACTCTATGAAAATTTGTTCCTCAATCACTTCGTTGAGGAAGGCCATCTTTACATCCATCTGGTGAATCCTCCAACCCATTTGTGGTGCTATAGAAATGATAGCTCTTATGGATGAGTACCTGGCTACTGGAGTGAAAGTCTCGTCATAGTCAACTCCTTCCTTCTGAGAAAACCCCTTAGCCACAAACCGAGCTTTGAACTTTTCCACACTACCATCTGCAACATGCTTAATCTTATACAGCCATCTCGATCCCACCACAGACTTATCTTTTGGTCATGGTACTACCTCCCACACACTGTTCTTCATGATGGAAGAATACTCTTCCACCATGGAATCCCTCCATACTTGGTGCTTGGACACCTCTTAAAAGTTGGAAGGTTCTACTTCAATTAATTCACTCATAAGTGCCATATACTCATAATAACGTCTCTGTCTAACTGAATCTTGAGGATCACCTACACATTTTTGAGCCTCTCTCAGTGTTTGCTCAGCTGCCATGTTTCTCCTCTTCTCGGTAATAGGAATTTGAGGCTGAGGATTTATTTGTTCTTCCTTCTGATCAACTTGCTCGGCCTGCTTGCTCTGCTCTCCAGCTTGCATGACTGAAGTTTAAGGAATTTGTGCTGACCATGGGTGATTGCTTCTCCTCATTCATCAAGTTGCTAGAATTTTGAAGAGCCCTCTCTTCCTCGAACTTCACATAACTGCAAACCACTATTTTCCTAAGAGTAGGAATGTAAACCCGATAAGCCTTAGAAGTTTCACTATACCCAACAAGGATACCCTTCTCTACAGTAGGTTCCAACTTGGTTCTCTTCTCAACAGGAATGTGACAATACACAAGGCATCCAAAGATGCGAATGTGTCCCAAATCTGGTTTCTTACCAGTGAACGCCTCTTCTGGAGTCAACTTTCCCAACACTTTGTGAGGGCTCCTATTCTATAAATGCATAGTTGTATTGCAAGCTTCTTCCCATAAGAACCAAGGAAGATCCTGATCATGAAGCATAGCCTTGGCTGCTCCAACTATAGCCTTGTTTTTCCATTCAGCAACCCCATTTTGCTGAGGGTTGTACAGAACTATCAACTCTTTCTTGATACTTTCTTGAGCACAAAAATCTTTGAAGTTATTCGAGGTATACTCACCTCCATTATTAGACCTCAGTATCTTGATCTTCCTCCATGTTTGGTTCTCTGTGAGAGCCTTAAACTCTTTGAACTTACTGAAGACCTCATCTTTATTCTTTAGAAAATATATCCATGTCTTCCTGGAGAAGTCATCAATGAAAGTAACAAAATACTCGTACCCATTCAAAGATGTTGTTGACATGGGCCCACACACATCTGAGTGTACAAGATCTAAAATCCCTTCGGATCTAGTGTCACTGCTTGGAAAACTAGTCTTGGCATATTTCCCAAGTGCACAGCCTTTGCACACCTCGTGCTTTTTTGTTTTCATCTCAGGCAGCCTCGTCACTATTTCCTAAAGAAGATTAAGTACTCCATGGTGAAGGTGAGCCATCCTCTTGTGCCCTAGCCCTTTACAACTACTAACCAATACATGTGCTAGCTCAAACTGTAACTAAAACAAGCTGCCATGCCTGACTCCAATCACTTTTGCAACCTTGGAATCTTTGGGATGAATATAGACTTTTCCCCTCTCAAAGGTCACAATGTAACCCTTGTCTTCCAAAGCAAAAACTGAGATTAAATTCTTTGTCATGCCAAGGAGATTCAACACATCCTCCACCAACAAGGTTTTTCCAAACTCCATCTGAAACTTGACAGTTCCAATACCAGTTGCATGGTACTTGGCATTGTTTTCGAGCTCAATATAGAAATCCAGCTTCTTCTCCTCCAACTTGGTGAAACATTCTCTGACTCTCATCATGTGGCAAGAAGCCCCACTATCAATATACCATACCCTATTGGCAATTAAACTTGAGAGACAGGCAATGAGCGAAAACTCATTCTCAAATCGTGATGCAAACTTGTCCACCTCTGTTGTAGCAGCAACTTGCTTCTTCTACTTGTCCTTATTTTTCTTATTCAAACATTGACTGGCATAGTGACCCATCTAATGGCAGAAAAAACATTTTATCTTGCTCAGATCTTTCTTCTTCCCACTCTTGGAAGAAGAACCTTTCATTTTCTTTTTATTAAACTTCTTACCCTTGCTTGCAAGAGCAAGATTTTCTTCATCTTGACCCTTCTTTGTCTGATCTCCTCGATTAGCACCTTCACAGATCTCCTCCTGAATAAAATCATCTCAAAGTCTTGCCCAATCACGTAGCGGATCTCTGCCAACAACACACATGACAAATACTTCCCAGTGCTTCAAAAAACCACTCAAGGCTATACGCGCCAACTCATCTTCATCAATTGTCTCTCCAACAGTAGCCAGCTCATCCCTGACCTGTGTCAGCTTGGATAAGTAAGAGGTCACACTCTCACCTTTGGATATCTTGGTATTATGCAATTTGTCCTTGAGCATCATCTTACGACTCTGATAGTCGCTCTGATAAAGTTTTGTGAGTGTATCCAACATCTCCTTGGCAGTGTCTTTCCCCAATAAATGAGGAATTAAATGATCTCTTACTCCATCCAAGATAATCCTCTAAGCCTTCGCCTCTTTGACTTCATGCGAATCTAAGGCAACAGGATCATTTGTTGGTGGTGTCACTTTTGTACTAGCATAGATCCATAGCCTGTTCTCCTTAAGAACAGATGTAATCCAAACCTTCCACTGCAAGAACTTAGATGCACCCTCAAGCCTGTCCTCATATCGAACACTGGTTACCATAGCCACAGAAAAAATAAATAAATAACTAGAGACAAAAATCTTTTTTTTTTCTTAAAATTTGTGTCACAAATCTTGGCTTCATATTCAAAGTTTAGAGCTCTGATACCATGTTAATTTTTATAACCCAACAACAGATTAATTGCTCAATAAATTCACAAAAAGAAATCCGATTTATAACAATTAATACAACTAGGTTAATTGACAGCTAATAACAACGGAAGCAAAAATAACAAGAAGCCAATCACAAATAGACAATAACACAGAATTACCCAAGAAACCCCAATGCGGGGAAAAACCTGCAAATGTTGGATCTTCTATTCAACCTAACAACAAACTTTTCTTTCGAAAAATACAATACAAGTTTGCTACAACAATCTTACATATATAGAGCCCAACTGCTTTACTTAGCATGCAAGAAAAGAAACTTTCCTTGCATTCTTTGGCTTTAAATCACACATAAAATCACTCTTGGATTTATCCTATCCTAACAAACTTGAAAACATTCTATTAAAGAATAAAAAAATTGTTGTTGTTGAAAATCCAACTCGAGTTGCTTTAAAGCAAACTCCACATCCCACGTTACGAGCTAGAAAATCAATAGCCTTTGTGCTTCTCTTGAATTTATTTGTTGTTTTAAAACCAAACAATTGCTAATAAAAGCACCTCTTTCACCTTGTCTCAATTTAGAACAACTAAACCTGATTTCTTTGTGAATTAAATTGAATGCCCATCAATGAACAACCCAAAGTCAAAACTCTTTTTTTCACGGCTTGCAAATATTAGTCATAGTTATGCTTCAAAATGCTCTTGAAATATTATAAATATCTTCAAACAAATTCTGAGTTTTGTTCCCTTATTCACCAACTTTTCATAACATTTTGAATTTTTAAATTTCATCAACAAATGAAAAAATTATCGCAATTTTACCAAAACTGTGTTAGTCTAATTTAAAGTTATTCAATAATGAATGGACATGTTGGTAAAGGTGATTTTAAATTAATCATAAGAACAATATAATATTAGCATTACTATTATATTAGTGAATGATAATGATATAAAAATGAGGAAAATGTTGATATTAGAACTAGAATCTTTATTAGTATTAGATAATTATACAAAATAACAATTTCATTATTACTATTAAGAATAATATTATTAATAATCATAGCATTGAAATTGAAGACATGAAACTATCATTTAATTGTTAAGGGTTTGATTCTTTCCATATATGTTAAATCTTGCTTGAAAGTGAGAATAGTATTGCATGTGTACTTAATATCACATTTAATTGAGAAATATCATTAGAGTTAAATTGCATGTCAATTATACATTTTACCTTATTATGCATGAAATAATTAAAATGAAAAAGATCATCATATAAATATTTTTACATGAAAAAGAAAAGAGTTATTTATTTTTATGATCGTTGGATATATATGCATGTTATTTTCTTTTATGTGTGATTTGGGTTTACCTTTCGAGTTGAATGTTGAGTATGGATTAACAGGGAGCGTAGACACTACTTTTTTCAGTTCTACTTTTAATTGTCATTTACAGCTATAAGCTTTTCCAAGTGACTTAGACCATTGAAATACATGGATTTATTTTTTTATTATATATTTTCTCTCTACCATATCCTAATGTCAATCATATCATGTTCTTGTATGACAGAAATGCATGTCAGGAAGAACTCTCCAGGGAAATGTAAGCTTCATGGTTGGGCGAAAAAAGTGCCTGCACCATGTTCTCATCCTTTGAATTGCAGATGATTATTGGAATGGACTATATTGGAGATTCCCATGTTTGTAGATATTACTTGTACTCTTATTGCATTATTATGACTTGTTGATGGATTGTCTAAGTCAACTATTGTATCATTTTATTACACGCACTTATGAATCATGTACAAACAATATGTCATATGTTGACATGGCTTGTATGTAGCTATTTCTCATGTATTGATGTACTTGTAATTACTTCTTTTTGTAGACATGTAAAAATGGCTTAACACATATCACACATCCTAAACTACATTTTTCCATTATCGGAATCACTTTCATTATCACTATTGCATTTTGCTTCATTAACATCATTAATCCCTTTTTTAACATCATTTGCATCATTAATCCTATTTTCCTCTATTAATTAAATAATCTCGAATTATTTAATTAATTCACTATGTCATCACCTAATTTAATCTTATTCCTCCCGATTAATTAAATAAACACATTATTTAATGATGTCACTAACATACCTTATTCATCTAAATTGATTAAATAGTTATCATTAATTATTTAATTAAGCTACTTTCCCTTCTCCAAATTTGAATATCAATTATTAAATTTCTCCAAAATCAATCAACATGGTCAATTAACAAATATACCTTTATTTATTAAAGTCAAACACATCTTGTTTGTTCCTCTCAAACATTAATTAATTATTGAATAATTAATCATCCTCTCATATCTTGATTGAATAAACCATGACCACCGATTTCTCAATCTATTTCCTAATCCCACCAATTTCTCTAATCCCACTAATCATTCAATCCAATCCCACTAATTATCCAATTAAATCCCTTAATTGGATCAATTAGATGAGTTAAGTGATCAATCTATTTCCTCTCAACAATCCTCAACTGTTGATCCTTATCTTTCATTGTTGCATCTTGATCATTCATCTGAAACCTGAAAATCTATAAAAACAACCTTCATCCTTTTGATAAATAATCTGGAGAATTTGTAGAAAGGTCATGTCAGATTAACTATTCAAGAAAATTGAGCAAACATATACTTGCATACTAGATCATCGTTGTTATCAAGCTTTTGCAATCGTAGAGGCTTTATGTTGAATCAAGCAAATCCAACATCCATCTTCAACACAAATACACTCAACCATGGGATGGTATGATTGTAATTTTTGAATTCATTGTGTGTTTCATTCGCTTATGTTAACCTTTCTTGTTTGGATTCGTAAGCTTTGCAATTACATTTTATGGGTAAGTGGGTCTTGTTATCTTGTTTTGAATTGATTTGAATTCATTTCATTGTTACTAATTTTTTGATCCATATTTCCCTTAAACATTTTGGCACACCCGGTTGGACCTAGGTCCTTAACTCTAATGTTTTCATCAAGTTTTATGAGTAGTTTAAAGTTTTGGGTCGCTGACGTCTTTTGCTAGAATCTCTTTTTCTAGCTAGGAAGTTATTGTCTTAAAATTTTAACGTGATCATTTCTATTGTTTTGTCATGTTTGTCCTAAATCTAACCGCTATCAACCTAAATCTGTCTGCTATTATCAAGAAAGATTGCTATTGCCCT
This sequence comes from Sequoia sempervirens, assembly GCA_007258455.2. Lineage (NCBI taxonomy): Eukaryota > Viridiplantae > Streptophyta > Pinopsida > Cupressales > Cupressaceae > Sequoia > Sequoia sempervirens. Next base: position 57,841,642 of record VDFB02000015.1, on the reverse strand, counting down.
TTGTCTTGCAGGTTTCTGACTGAGTGTATTTGGACTATCATTCCAAAGCCACTATTGTCCTGAATAGAATTACTATTGTACTATTTTTTTGTCGCTATCATCTGAAAGAGTCGTAGTCGTACTAGGTATAGAGTCACTATTGCAAGTAACAAGGTCGCTATTGTATTAATTTCTAGGTTTGTGTTAGTTTTACAAACTTTCTTGGATTCACAATGTATCTAACCCTAACTACTTGTTGTTTATTGTGTTTTGTGAGATTTTTTGACATTGTTGGTGCAACTCTTGTAGGGTCACGACATATTTTTGTTGAACAACTAACCGTTTGCTTGTAGGGTTGACGAATAGTCCAATATTCTTAATTTTCAAGCATTTGTATGGATGTTTTTAAGTCTTTAAACATTTACATTTGGTGTTTTAAAATGAATTCATCTTCCCTTGGTGCACTAAAATTGAACAAAACAACTTGAACACTTTGATTTGGTGCTTTAAAATTTACCTACAATCTTCACATTTCATCTTGGTGCACTAAAATTGAACAATACAACTTGACCACTTTGATTTGGTGCATTAAAAATTTACCTACAATCTTCACATTTCATTTTGGTGTCTAAAATTGAACATTTCATTTGGGCTCAAAACCTAATTGCAATGACAATAAATTGGTTTATGGCATTTTGTATGAATGTTTGAAGTCTCAAATATTTGAATTTGGTGCTTTTAAAACACAAATTGTTATCTATAACACCTCATTTGGGCTTAAAACCAAATTGCAATAAATTGTCCATTGTGTCTACCATGATTGACAAGCCAAGTGCATATCCTCTCCCCCTACATTTGTTGACAATCCTGGGTGACGAGAAACACTTTGGGCTCTTTGCATTTTCTTACATCATCCCCTTTTTAGATTGGGCCTGCCTACAAGACACATCCTAAAAGGAGAACTCAAAGGCGACCCAAAGCAGATTTTTCCTCAAACCGCTATATAAATAAGTTAAGGTGAAAGACAAAATTTAACTAACGAGTACCTTTCCAACAATACCATTCAGAATGGGGACATACCCAAGTGGTATATAGTTCCTCTAGTAGGATTGGTTAAAGTTGTAAGTGGCTTGATGGATGCTCGTAAGGTGTCAAGTCATCAAGTAGTGACTAAACACCTTATTGTAGTTACCCACCTTATTGATTGACCATGTATTGGCTACATTTTTAGTGCAAGGGATGTGTACCACACCCTAAAGTTTTTACTCACCATATGAACTCGCTTGAGATGAGACAAAAATCCTTGGTGTAGCATAAGCTACTTGTAGCTTTCTAGGGAAAGGGTTATTTGGGTTATCCTTCCATGCTAGGAGGCCCCTATTTGTCCACTCTCACAAAGACTAAAGTGTATACATCTCTTTAGGTGTCCCTACCCTTGAGTTGAAGGATATTCCAAGTTGTGGGCCTGAAATTGTTACCATTGGCTTTGACCTTAGGGATAAAAAATGTTTGAAATGTTTTTGATATGTTATTACCAATATAAATTGGGTTGATTTCCGCCTATCAACATTCAAAACATTATGATTGATTCATACACTTTGTTTGTTGTGTTTTATCACTTGTTGTATCTCAAAAAAATTCTCAGACATCAAACCCAAAAAACATCAAAACTTGCAAACTTATCAAACAAACTACCATCAGAAAATTGGAAACTATTGAAAAAGAGTAGCTACTATGCAATTTTGTTGCTACTATCTCAGAACTTTACCACTATCATTGCAAAATATTACCACATTCACTTAATATCTTCTAACTATTGTTCACTTGACCACTATTGCTATCACTAGTTGTATGACAATCACTGTCACAACAGAGTTGCTTTTGTAAACTTTATCGCAATTGTCCTAAAACAAAACCACTATTGTCCTAAAATCCTGTCGCTATCATCTTGGATAGAAGCCACTATCATCCTATTGTTGGAATATCTCATAATTTGTCACAAATATTAAAAATAAATAAAAATTATTAAGTTATCAGAGAACATTATCATCATTGGACCTATCAGTCACAATCCAACATCACCATCCTACACTTTGGACTTAGTTTACATAGGGTTCATAACTTCGATCTTTTGGACACAACATTAAAATCAAACTTGCACCATATCCTATCAACATCACCATCAGAAACCAAACATCAACCTATTCTTGAACACATATTGAACACAAGAAATCAAACCATCATCTTGCTATTGTTTTACAACCTTTACTTGCAACCTCATAGCTAGTTCAAGTAAAGCAATCACCATATCCTATAAAACATAGCAAAACATCGATTTGAGTCTTGTGAATTTTTTTGTTCTAAACTAGCATAAAATCAAAACATCAAACATCATAGCTTCATTTATCAAACAACACCCAAAATTGGCCTATCTCCTCATCATAGGGTTGAATAGCAAAATCTTACCATCCCACATCAAACTTGATAGTCCAACTATCCCAACATCAATCCATAACAAACAACCAATAACCTTTGTCCAAAAGGTATACACACACCTCCTTTGTACGTCATTTTATCAAACAAAATCTCAAAAAAAAAAATTCCATTTCCATAAATTGTTATCTCAAACTTACCAAGGTCTTTTGAGTTCATTTATGACTACAACGAGATCTCAACATAAAAATAAAATGGAAGCCAACAAAAGCAGCTCTAGTGTGCCAAAAACCATTACTACCAAAAAGGAATCTCAACCATGGGGTTACGATCCTAAGACATACTCAACTCCCAAAGAACAACCAACGTTTAAAGCTCAAAGATCAACCACCTAGTGATGCTAACATACACCTTAAACAACAAGACATGTTTGCTAGGAAACGAAATCAACCTCCTAATCCTATAGATATGATCAGAGAGGAGTATGATAGTGATGAGGAAATCACTAATGAAGTACTTTTAGAGCACTCCCAAGATCCAAAAATGCAAAAACTAATGGACAAAATAATTGGGAAGGATCCAAACACATATTTCCTCAAACTAGCACAAAATGGTGCCAAGCTACCTATAGGCTTTAACATTGAAATCATTAAGGATCCAAATCTCATTCCTTTTGGAGACCAATCAGTTGTGAGACAAATATCCAAAGCAAGGGTGGATCCCAAGATACCACCATTATTCTCAAAAGCACCTATTAATGACCAATATTTTCCCCAAAATGTGGAGAATCCATTATAAAGACATCCATCACAAATTGAGCAAGTTGTGGTAGTTCAACATACTCAAGAGAATCCAAACCCCTTGACAAGTCAAAACATGCCACCACATAATGTTGACGCTAATAGATGGGACCCAACATATATGAGATATCTTGGAACACCCAACAACAAGGTCCTAGTAGTAATATGCAAAACATAGGAAATCTTCCACCAAGACAACCACAACATGTAGCAAACCAACAAGGTAACAACCATTTGCAACCACCACTATATCCTAACACACCTCAAGGGAAACACATGTATCAACAACCACCACAAGATCAAAGCATGTACCATGGAAATATTAAAAACTAAACTCAATACATGCATCAACAAAAAAACTATGATCCTAACACATAATATCAATATGGATCGTCGTCTACCCAAAATCCTCAACATCAAACATACATTTCAGAAACACCAAATATCAATACCCAACATCAAATGTATGTTCAACCACAACCAAACACACATCTCCACAATCAAGCACCCAATCCTCCACAACACAACATTGGTGCACAACAACCTCCATCACAATATCAAACCTACACACCTCAACAACAACATAGCACAACTCAATAACAACATAGCACAACTCAACAACACAACACCTCAACAACAACATCATACCCTCAATACACAAAACACCAACATTGGACCTCAAGGACCCCATCCATCATCCTACACTCACAATGTGGCCCAAGTGCCTTCATATATACAAGCTCCATAATATAGCACACATAACATTGTAGGGAAAAAAGGTTATAACGTCTCTCCTTATCAAACGAACACACCAAGTGATGATGTAACCGTAAAAATCTAGAGTCTAAACCAAAGGATATCATACATTCAAATTGGAAAACCAAAGAAGAGCTACACTCTACAATCTATATATGTTTGTATCCCTTTGATTTGTCCATATATATGATACCTTTCCCCAAGAACTTTGAAATACCAAAATTTGACAAATACAGGGGAAGAGGAGATCTAATATAACACATGCGAGAATTCTTAGTGGCATGCATGTATGTACAACACAATGACACCTATTTAATGAGGTTTTTCTCATGAAGTCTCAGCAGTGTCACTCTCAAGTGGTTCTCTCATCTACCGCCTGGTATCAAAACCTTTGATGAGTTATAAGATAAATTTGTTAACCACTTCTCATACAACATAGAGCAAGAAATAACGGTCCCTAACCTATACAAAATTAAACAAAGCCAAGGGGAATCCTTTCCTTCTTACCTATAGAGATGGACACATAAAGCTAGCAAATGTAAATGGCTTATTCCCAAGAAATAGAACTCGTAGAAATATTTGTCTCTAACATACAAGCAAAAATTAGCTACCATCTCACCATGTTGTTCCCTAGTAATTTTGAATAACCATCGAAAATGGTTTACTCATTGAAAGAGCTCTCATAGCAAGGGGAGTCATTAAACAATATAACAACAAATACCAAGATTCTAGTTCTAATGACAAACCTAAAATATGGGTAAAGAACAAGAACATTACCAATGATGGAGTGGTGGATGCAAAATTTGTGAGAAATGTACAACCTCCTAGTCATCCACAAAATAATTTCCAAGCAGCTCAAGTAAATTATCCTCCAAAAAACACGCAAAACAACCAGCTTACATATCCTCCAAACAACCAAATGAATACCCAACAAACAAATCAAGGTCAAGATATTCAAAGAGGGCCGCCAAGGAAAAATAATTAGACTAGGAGAAAATTCACTCCATTGGGAGAAACTCTTGAGGTAGTTATGCATAAACTCGTCCAAAATAACCTTATCAAGCTTACTAATCCCAATAAAATAACCTATGACAAACCAAACTTCAAAACCCCTTGGTACAATGAGAACAATCGATGTGAATTCCACAAGATCAAGGATCACACAACAAATAATTGTATGAGACTTAAAAACATTGTACAAGACTTGATAGAAAAAGGAGAGGTCAACATTGAACATCGTTATGGGCCCTCCAGTAATAGAGACATGGGAATATACAAGGATCCAATCCTTGATCATTCTAGGGGAAATGACAAGGTAAGGGACAAGATTACCAAAAAGCCAACTTCACCTACGATGAAGTCGTAGGAACCATCTGTCAAGTTGATCAAAATATCAATGTCATAACTATACTAGGAAAAAGCCCTGAATGTAATGTGGCTAAAAGAAGAGGAAAAGTCACGATCCAAGGAGCCCCACTTCCAGCCAAAGTCACCATCAAGCCTTCCACTGACTACAGCATTGTTGACCAATTGAAGAAAACTCCAGCATTAATCTCTATACTAGTGCTTCTAAAGTTATCACCAACACATAAAGAGATTTTGGAGAAAGCTCTCATTGAATCTTCAGTGCCTAACGATCTTAACACTGATCAATTTCAAGCTATGGTTGGTACCATCACTTCACCCCATCACTTGGTATTTTCTAAAAAGACCTTCCCTAAAGAGCCTTTCATAATCAAGTTGTATATCTCAAGGTTTGTGTCCATAAAAACAAGATCAAGAGAGTCCTAATAGATGGAGGTGCAGGCTTAAACATATGTACCCTAAAAATGGTAAAGCAAATGGGATATTTTTTATGGCATGATCGAAAAGAACAAGAGTATCACCATAAGGGCTTATGATGATATGGAAAGAAACTTTGAGGGCACAATAAGAGTTCCAATTCAAGTAGGGCCAGCAATAGTGGAAACAACTTGTAAGGTATTGGATCTTGAGTTGCCATATAACCTTCTCTCGGGATGTCCATGGATCCACACAATACAAGCGGTCCCTTCAACCTTTCATCAATACTTAAAATTTCCTTACAATGATAAGGAAGCTACAATATACATTAATCTTGAACCCTTCCATTACTGCTCAAACTTGGAGGAGAAGTACAAAATGCTCCTTCAAATACCTAGTAAAGGAATATCCTTCCACTCATTTTCATATGTTGATCCAACATCACTTGCTTCATCCTCAACTCCATCTACATCAACGGATCCTCCAAAATTTGACCTCAATATCCAGGTGCTTAACAAGGGTTGTGGAGAATAGAATACTATTTCAAACAATCCGTCTGCATTGGGGAGCTTCCCCCGTCACCAAAATCCTACAGGTGACCTGAAGGAAATAAAGCATGTTCAATCTGTCACCTATGAAGTCAAACTACTATCTTCACCAAGTGGGGAGACATTAAGGATGAAGTGGTATTATAAGAGGACCTCTCATCATGGCTCTATAAAGAAGAACAAGAAGAACAGAAACAACTACATCCCCTTCCTGTGGATCTTAGCAATAAAGGTTATTAGATAGCAAGAAATATGGGATACACTAGAAAAGGAAGCCTTGGTCTACACAAACAAGGTATAAGAGAATCCATCATAATAGAACAACGTAAGAAGAACATGGGACTAGGTTATGGTTCAATAGACGTGGTTACCACAACATTGAAATTACCTCTTATCAAGAAATAGCTCCTACTATCATTGAGATATTAGATAACGACAATCTTATTGACAATGACCTAACAATCAAAGACCTATTTGGAGACTTCGGCATAAATACCATCACTACCCACTCCTTCAAACCTACATCTAATGACTACCATACTAAAACAAACTCCAACAAATTGGAATGGGATTCTTGCGCCTCTAGTGATTATGGCTTATATACCCTCTTAGACCTTGATAACTCTGCTATCCTTACCCTTTCCCCATCCACATCCACCATAAGCTTTTCTGATAATAATGAAAACCTACCCTTACTTCACCCACAGTTGATCAATTGGGATCAACAACATCATGCGCTTGTTGTGGACCTATTCCAAAATAATGAAGCTATTGCGGAGTTCATGGGAAATCAATAGGGTGTCTATCATGGAGATCAAGAGGCCGGTTTTGTCATAGAACTAGAACAAGGAGCATACTTTGGAGGGGAGATTGTGTCCTCTAGTGACAAAATTGAAATCAAAAATCTAATGATCAAAATGAGATCCCCTAGGGAAAACCACAATGTGGCTCTATTGAATCATGAAAAAGGAAAAACAAAGGACGTATCTAAGGGTGAAAACCTCACTAAGGCACCCGAAAATGGAGGATTCAATCTCCCCATTACAGAGTATTAGGAACAATCAACAACATTGGTTGAAGGTTCTAAACCTATCAACATTGGAACAGCAGAGACACCTAAGGTAAGATATCATGCAGCTTCCTTAGATCCTGAGGAAAAAGTCAACTTCACAGCATTCATCAAGGAACATAAGATCAATTCACCTAGACATATGCAAATATTCCTAGGTTGGATCTAGCTTTAGTGGTACACCATCTAATGTATTCCCTACATCAAAACTAGTTAAGAAAAATCTTCGCAAGATGCACCCACAAATAGCATTGTTAGTCAAGGTGGAGCTTTAGAAACTATTGGACGTGGGATTCATCAGACCTATAGACTATCTTGAGTGGGTATCCAACCTCATACCAGTATCGAAACCCATTGGGGGCATATGGATTTGTAAAAACTTCAGAGATATTAACAAAGCATACAAAGCATTCCCTAAGCATGACTTCCTCCTTCCCAACATGGATATAATAGTCCAGATCTAGTTGTTGATCATGAAATGCTTTCACTAATGGATAGTTTTTCCAAGTACAACCAAATAAAGACAGCCCCTGAAGATCAACACAAAATAGCTTTTACCTGTACTTGGGGAACTTTTTGCTAGAACCTCATGCCATTCAATTTGAAGAACGCAAGAGCCACATGCCAAAGAACAATGACCACCATATTCCATGACATGTTGCAAATCACCATGGGGGATTATGTAGATGATCTATTGGCTAACTTAGCTAGGATATTTGACAAACTAGAGGAATATAACTTGCATCTAAATCCGAAGAAATGTGTGTTTGGTATAGCATTTGGGAACTGTTGGGCTGCATTGTATTCAGAAGAGGTATCGAAGTGGATCTCGCTAAGGTCAAGGCTATCCTATAAATGTCTCCCCCAGAACATTGAAACAATTGTGCAGTCTACAAGGAAAGCTTTAGTCTATCAAAAGGTTCATTATACAACTAGTAGATAAATTTCATTCATTCACACACTTTCCCCATAAAGATGTAGCTTTCAAATGGGACGAAAGGTGTGATCAATCTTTTCAATAGCTAAAGGATAATTTTCTTACTCCCCTAGTATTGATGTCTCCAATTCAAGATAAAGCAATGATTTTATATGTAGCCATAACAACAACTTTGGGAGCTCTATTAGCACAACTTGATGAACAGAATAAAGAATGATCAGTTTACTGCATTATTCATACCCTGGTGGGCTATCAGTTGAATTATAGACCCATTGAACAAGCATTTCTATCAATTATCTTCACAGCACAAAAGCTTAGGCGTTACATGTTAAATAGACAAATCAAGTTCATATCTAAGATAGACCCCTTGAAATATTTCTTGGAAAAAGCAGCTCTTATAAGAAGAGTCTCTAAGTGAGTCATGATCATAGTAACGAGACTCGGACACGACTCAGACTCGGCGAGGGCGACTCGGCGCAAACGCAAAAAAATGAAAAAAAGTTGAAAAAACCCTAGAAATTTAGAGATTTTTAAGGATTTAAAACTTGTTTCAAGCACCCTTTATTGAATACAACACAAATAAAAGCAAATTTTATCACATGCACAAGTATACAACGATTACATAAGTATAAAGTACACAAATTGTAGTTGTGTTGCTGAAGGAAATAGCATACTTAGATATATAAAATTAGTCAAATGTATACAAAACTCATGGAATATGAAATCCATGACATCAAATGTTCCATACAAATATGAAATATCAAAAGTAAAATAATAGCTATCAGTCTATGACTCTATTCCCTATGGCATAGTGGAGCCAGCATCCTTCCTACGAAGGCGTCTAAGGGTCCTGGATGATGTTGCAGCTGCAGCCATAGTCTTTGCCTATGTCTGACTCTCCATGCCACTCTCACCGACAGCACCTATGTCTCCTCATGCTCTAGCCTCCTCCTCAGCCATGGCTACAACCTCGGCCTCTCTCTCTGCCTGGTCCACCCAATCAAGGTCGTCATCACTAAAGGCTACATCTGTAGCCTCAGTGATCCACTCAGACTATGGATCAACCTCCTCTAGATTGATCGGGGTTTTTTCATGGTCAAAAAGCTTCCTGTATCTGAGCCGAAGGTTGTAATGAACATATACCAAGTCATTCATCCTCTCCACTATCAATCTATTGCGCTTCTTAGAGTGTATGTGCTCAAACATACTCCAATTGCACTCACAACCAGATGAACTGCATGGCTGGCTCAATATACGAATGGCAATATTTTGCAGGATCGGTGTATCAGAACCAAACATATGCCACCAGCTATCTGAGATGAGAAAAAGAAACAAAATCAATCTCATTTCAAGTTTCAAGTTCAAGTTCAACATTTAATAATAAATTATAATATAAAAAGATGAAAATTATGCCCTTAAATATATTTTTACCTGGCAGTAATGTTGTCCTATTATCTTTGCACATTTGGCATGCAAAGAAGTCTCCTTGTGCCTTAGTGAAGGCATCTATCTCCTGCACCATATGTGTAGTAACAACGGGAAACATCTGCTCTATCGTCGTGTAGAGCCCACTAAGAATTTCTCTATCTGCACAGATATCACGGCGGAATTGGAAGGCCAGATTTAGGAAACATGCGGCTGCATGGATGGGCCTATGAAGTTGGTTTTACCATATCCTATCAATGATCTCCCAAATGGGACGATACTTCTCCTCAACTCCACCATAGACTGATCTAATGGCCTCTTGGCCCTATCCATGCCCTCATATATGTAGCCCATTGCAGGCTTCTCCCCATCTGCAACTCGTAGGAGAACTAGCAAGGGCTCAATAAACTGCAAAGTGCAAACATGTTTCACAAATAAGTGTGAATGAGAATAAACAAATAAAAGTAAGATATGATTAAAAATCAAAACATAATAAAGAATTAAATTTTACCTTCACAATCTCGTCCATTGGTGTCCAAAACCCTTGCTCATCAAAAATGCAATCAACCACAGCAATCCCTGCAGTGCTTGTAGAAAAGGATGAGGAAGACCACTCCTCACTAGTAAACATGCGCCTTAAAGCTTCCCTTGAACGAATCAAGGATTGCATCGTGATAAAATTTGTTGCAAACCTAGTGATGCCAGGATGAGACAACTCCCTCAACCCCGTGTATTGCCTCATAAGGTTAAGCACCCATGTGTGATTGTATACAGATCTGCATATGTTTTTTGTTGCTTCCACACATGTTTTGATCCATGGGAGCTTTCCAAGATCCTCCAACATGAGGTCAATGCAATGAGCGGCACATGGAGTCCAAAATATAGTAGGGTGCCTCTCCATCAATAATCTACCAACAGCAACATAATTTATTGCATTATCTGTCACCACTTGCACTACATTCTCTTCCCCCACATCAACTATCACCTCCTCTATAGCCTCACATAGGTATGTGGCATTTTTGAATTGGGCAGAAGCATCAATGGACTTCATGAAGACGGTGTCACCTGAAAAAATAAGCAAAACCAATTATTCAATAAATTAAAAAACATAAATCAGCCATATTAAATTATTAATCACTAAATCAAATTCAAATTTCAATGCATTGAGGAAAGTACAATTACCTCCGGAGGAAACTAGGAAATTAAGCAATGTCCTATTTCTCCTATCGGTCCAACCATCAGTCATGATGGTGCAACCAATCATCCTCCACTGCTTGTGTTGCTCCTCCAATTGTGCTTTCACATCTGCCACCTTTTGAGTCAAAAGTGGCCCCTTTAATTCATCTTCACTAGGGGCTTTGAACCTCGCCCCACATATGGTTATGGCATCCAACCATGTTTTGCCAGAGAGGTGACCTAAAACATGTCATAAATAAATTAGTAAGTTACATAAGTATTGTAAAATGAAAAGTTTTAAGTTTTTAACTTTAAATTTGAATTCGATAATGAGATACATCTAGATTCTAAAATTTAAATATAAATTTTAAAATAATTAAACGAAAAAGAATTACCTGGCTACATGGAAGGGAATGGTGCAGTAGTACCAAAAGTCTGCAATTGTCTTTTTTGTTGCATCATGTGTGTCCTTGTTCCAACTCATGCTCTCAAGCGACGGTTGGGAACCAGGAGTAGTGCGTGGTACAAAATATGAGTCTACCCTAGATTTACGAACTCTAGGGCCAATGCTAATACTACCACTACCACTAGCAGTAGCAGCGCCACCAGCACTAGGAGTACGCATAGGCATAGCTCATGCAAAAACAGAAGCACTAGCACTAGGACAGTATGGAGGCATGGAAGAAGCATCTCCAACAACACCAAGTCCATGTCCAACTCAAACACTCACCAACTCCTGCTTTTGTTTCTTTTTCATTTCTTTTTGCATTTCAAAAGTTTCTAATTGCACCTGCACTTCACGAACAACCTCAGGAGGTGCTTTAGGGCAGCCCACTGCATCATGGGCGGGTATGCATGCAAGATGGTATTTTAATCTATTTATGCCTCCATGATATATTGTTTTGCAGTAGTTACATTTTGTGTCTCCTCTTTTCATTCCAGGAAAGATTTCAGCATGTTTCCAAGCAGGTTCTTTTCTGACTGGGGTTTGAGACATTGTGAAAATAATAATATGGTTTGATTTGCAAATGAATGTGGCTACAAAAGTAGGGTTTCTCAAATTATTTAAGTTGCAAGTAGGGTTTGTAAAAAAAATATGCAATCTCAAAAAAATAATGATTTTACAACTTACAATGAATTATTTGTTAAAAAAACACAAAAAAAATCAATTAAAATCAAACTTACCTCTTAGATTTGGCTTGGAATGCAATGCAAACTCCTCCCAATCAATGGTAATGAGCTCTCAATGCACCTCCTTGCTGGTATGAAGCTCCTCAAATGATATATGACCCTGGATTTGTCTTCAACAACTTGCTGGTTGCCCTCTCTTCTCCTCCTATTTTTCCAAATGAATGAAATGAGGTTGCTTTTAGGGCTAACGAGATAATATAACTCAAAAAAAAATATCAAAAAACTTTAACTTTATGTTTTATTTTGGCCTTTTTGGCCTTGGCTGTGTCGGTCGCATCCAGGGGTCGGGACTCTCCTGGACGCTGCGCGTTCAGCGCGTCAGGCGAATCCAGCCTGGACGCGTCTAGACGCGGCCGTGTCCGCGCCAGTGCTCCGAAGACGCGGCCAGGGATGCACGGAGCGCGACTCGCCGCGTTCGGGCACTTACGGGCAAGTCTCGGGACTATGGTCATGATACTTAGTGAAATTGACATAGAATATGTTAATAGGAAATCCATCAAGGGACAAGTAATAGCAGATCAATTAGCAAAAGCACCAATTGAAGATCATCAACCACTCATAGTAGAATTTCTAGACAAGAGCGTCCTGTTAAAAATTTAGTCAACCAATTAGACTATGTACTTCAACGTATCCCACACTCAACATAGCTCAAGTGTTGGTATCCTATTTCTCACACCACAAGGAGACAGTATACCAAAAGCATATAGGATTGCATTCCCATGTACAAACAATATAGTTGAGTATGAAGCATTGATCACTGGGTTGAAAATGATCATAGAGTGGAAAATTAAGGAGCTACAAGTCTGTGGTGACTCCTAGTTGGTCATAAGGTAGGTCAATAGTGAATACCAGACTAAAGATAACAAGATCATGTCGTACAAAAGAATGGTGGACAACTTCAAACAATACTTTTTGGTCATCATTTTTTAATAGATCCCAAGGGTTAACAATAAATTAGTTGACGTTATGGCTACTAGCGGTTCACTCATTGACATACCTGAGAACATTCCTAGATATGAATTCCTAGTGGATTAGTTGCTTATACTAGCATTTGATATCTCGGAATCCAAACTTGTATGTGAAGTTGTTGGTCTTGACTTGCCTTGGTATAAAGACACATTTTCGTATATCCAACATAGAATCATACCACCCCACCTAACAGCCAATCAAAATAAAACCTTCATCTATCGAACTTCCTAATTTGCTATCCTTGGAGATACCTTATACTATTGAATTCTTGATGGTACATTACTTCAATGTCTTAATGCGGAAGAATCCAAAACATCCTTGCAAGAGGTACATAAAGGTTTTTGTGGATCCCACGCTAGCGGGCCTAACCTAGTCCAAAATTTGCTACAAACAGGTTACTACTAGTCGTCACTAGAGCAAGAAGCAATTCTTTTTCCAAGAAGTATCATCAATGCCAATAGCATGGAGATATCGTGCATCCACCTACAAAAGAGTTGCATCCTATCACCACCCCATGGAATTTCTCGTAGCGGGGACTTGACTTAATAGGAAATATATCACCGACCTCATATAATGGACACAAATTCATCATCACTGCTAAGTCCATTCTTAACTATTTGATCTAAAAATATGGTATCCTACAGACTATCATAACAGATAATGGAACTCCATTTAAGAACCAAGATGTTTGTGAGCTCTGCTCAAGATTTTTTGTCTAACACTATTTTTTGACCCCATATTATCCCCAAGGAAATGGCTAGGCCTAAGCATCTAATAAGACCATCCTAACAATCCTAAAGAAAACTATTAATGACGCCAATCGTGACTAGAACCTATAGCTAAACCCAGCCTTATGGGCTTATAGAACTAGAATCCACATACCTATAGGTGCAACTCCCTTTTCCTTGGTCTATGGATCAAAAGCAATACTACCTATAGAGTTTGAAATCCCATCTCTGAGAGTATCATTGAAGGATCTTGTCAGCAATGAAGAGTATCGGTCATCTAGACTCAATGAGCTTGAACTCCTAGATGAAATACAATTGAGTGAATTGAACCATCTATAGGCCTATCAAAATTGCCTCAAGCAAAGCTACAATAAGAAAATCAAAAATAGGAACTTTCCTGTCGATGACTTGGTCCTAAAGGAAAACAAGAAGATCCAACTGAATCAAGAAGGGGAAGGTAAGACGTTTGAGCCAAACTGGCTAGGTCCCTACATCATTACAACAAGCTACGGCTATGGAGCATATCCGTTGGCTATGTTGGAAGGAAAACCTCTAGCTGCCTCTTAACAGGATTCATCTCAAGAAGTTCAACACCTAATCGTATTAGAATAACCTAAGCAAAAAAGAGAAAAAAAATCAAAATTCAAGAAAATTGTAAAGAGAAATAAAATGTCCTCAAGTGAAAACCACTTTGTGGCACTTCTAGGGTCAGTACTATAGTGAAAACATAGTAAACATGTGCTATGTTTGAATAAAACCTGCATCCTCATCTATCAGCACTATCTATCTACTATCTCATCCACTCCACCTATCACCATAACAAAACATGTGTCCAACCATGGCTTGATAACATATCAAGTGTTGTACCTTGCTACACCATCTCTATCCACCATCCATTTTATTCATCTATCCTTAATAAAAATGTAATCCTATTCCAAACTGGGGGCAACCTCCTGAACCCGGTAGTGGATTCAATCCTTGTTAATCTCATCACTCGCGGATAACTATCAAAAACAAAATTAAAAAAATCCAAAAAATCATCAAAATCCAAAACAAAGTCGTAAAACATAAAATCCAAAAAAAAAATTAGGTCATTCCGAACAAGCCACATCGAGTCAATACAATCAAACTACGTTGTCTTTGAGCTTGCATGTAGGAAAGACCATCATCGATGAGCCCCCAAGGCACTAGGAAAATCCCTTTAGGTGTCCCTCAGTCTTTAACTCAATTGAAAAATCCAAAAAAAAACAAATATCTTATAAAAATCTAAAAACATTCGTAAAGAGTCAAAAAATTCCAAAAGCAATCACTCAATACGGTCGAACTACGATGTCTCTATGTTCATCACGTAGGAAATGCCATCATCGATGAGCCCCCGAGGCACTAGTTCAATCCCTTTAGGTCCCCCTAATCACTTCTAAAACTCTTGAAAATATAAAAAACAACATCAAATAACCTCAAAAGCACAAAAACATTCAAAAAAAAATCTCAAAAAAACCTATCTCCATTATCACCCATCCACAATAAACTTTCCATCCATAATAAACAAATCATCATCTTCACCCTTTGACAATGCAATCAGCAAACAAAGCCAACATTGAAATCTAAACATACAAGCAAAAAAACTAAATGACTAGATCATCATCAAAATAAAACAATGCTAAAGTATTAACTACCCTACCTTTTGAGAATCATCATCAACATCCTGACATATTCCTTAACAGATAAAATGTTCCTACAATAGACAACATCGATGGGTAAACATCCTAAAACATCAAAACATCTATGGAAAGTGATACAACAGCATTGTTTATCTTTTTATGATCTTATCATTTTTTATTTATCTTATTATCACATTCCCAAGATCTCTCAAGGATGTCCATAAGGATTTAGAGAGGAAGGAATGGGGCACTGATCATTGATTTTTTGTCTACTCTATTTTTTGGATATTTTTGTAATACTACCACGACAAATACTTGCTTTATTCTATGTATGGAAGACATTTTGGGATAATTCATGTAGTGGTTGCATATTAGGTACTCCATACCATTCTGTGTAACTACTCTGAAATGTTTTGAAACTTCTTGCTCATACACTCTAACAAGGTTTCCATATGTCTGCTATGAGCAAAAATACTCTTTGTTTGTGGAGTCAAATCCCACGCAATAGATATAAAGCCACCTTTGTCATTAATACCTTGGTGCATCATGTATATTTTCTACATCAATAAGGATTTCTAAAAAAACTACTTAGTCCTCTATGAAAGCAAAAGAAAACTCATCAATGCATATAATCACATATCATCAATGTATAACATCAATCATACCATCAAATTATTTCATCAATGAATATCATCATGATCATACTCCATATATTTTTAGAAAATTAGATCAAGCATCTAACACTTCTATCTATCTCTAAATCACACTAACATATCTTCTGACTAGCATCTGCATCCTGCATCACAAAGTCATTAGTACCACATCCATCTTGCATCCACCAACTCATCAGTACATATCATTTACATCATTTAATAAAACATCATACGTCATAACGTCATCTAGTACATATCATCAATCATTTCATAAATCACCCATCCATCCATGTCATAGAAATGCATCAGAAAAGTATAAAATCATGAGCATATGACCATAATTCATCTATCATATACATATAAGAATCCATAAACATCTTGTAACATATCTATGATGCATCAAAAATGGTATATCTCATATATCATCAAAAATGGGAATGTCATGTACATCATCAAACATCATGTGTGATATTAAAATATACAAATTATATACGAGGCCTCACATGGGCCAATGAATGTATATACAAAAACATGTCTACATAGAGTCTCTAATACAATAACATAAAAATCGGATCATAAAAATATCAAACCCGTTGATCGTGCCTCAAAAGGGGCTTCTCCCCATCATGATGAGACCTATGATGACTATGTGCAAGAGACAACTAAGGATGCACGATTGGCTAAGACGGATGTGGTTGTTTAATAGACTGTCCTCCTAACTTTGCACCTGTGACACTGCTCGGCCCTCCAAAATGAGGACATCTCTATACTATCGGTACAAAACTCATATAAAGTCTGATAATAAGTAACCTGAGTGATGAACTTATCACGCTCAACCTGAAATTAAGCCCAGAGAATTGAGGAAGCCAACACAATATCTACTTTTATCCATTGTTTCTTCTCAGTGACTAGCTCCTGCCTTAGTGCATCCCACTCATCTTTGAGTGCATCCCTCTCTATAGTTAAAATCACAACCTGGGCATCAGCAACCAATCATCAAGATACCCCTACATCTCTCTTGGCTGCTCTGGCATCTCTATCTACAGTAAGCTATGCAATCTGTCCCACCATGCCCCCTATGGGGGACATCCTTGAGGTTCATGTGGTCATTGCTGCTAATCCTAGTGATCATGTTGTTGATCCTCGTCACCCTGCTCATCATGCACTCCCTGTAACTGCTCAACAGCAATCCATAAGCTCTACCTATAACCCCTTTGGCCTGCTATACCTGCCATCCTTCCCCTAAATCGGCTCTCAGCCCCCATGCATTAGCCTCTCTGGTCATGCATCCAAAGTGGGCATGATATGCATCTAAAGGGTGAGTATGCCTCTTGTCAAACTATCTCATGAATCTTTCTGGTAGATACCACTCTAAAATAATTTCAACTCGTCCTATCAGCCACCAAGTCTACCTGTAGAATGTCAATTGATCATGATTATCATCCCAAGCCTCACAAGCCATGAAAGGTCTCCAAATAAATTCAGTAATATCATCATAAATTATATGTCAATGTGATAGTCTGCTTGGCAGAGTGTAGTGAAAATAATCAAAATATCTATATACAAAGGGGTCACCCTCATCTCATTGAGTCATACCATCTGAATGAGTCATTAATATGCTCCCATGAACAAACATGAAGAAGGGTCATACTCATGGAAATAGAACAGCCACCCTGATGCACAACCTCATGCATGTCTTTGTATAGGTGGTCCAACACACATGGGCCCCAAGCATAAATTGTCCCATTCTCCATCATCTGCTCAATGTAGATACCCCAACCAATAGGAAATCCTCTCACTCTACGATCAGGCATTAAAGGCCCAATGATCAACCTTGCTAAAACCATGGCCATAGGATAGGCACCGTCAACAAATGGAGTCAAATCTATCTCTAAATCCACAACCTACAACTATTGTACACCTAGAACCTTCTGCATGGCCTGGGTACCTAGGCGGAAATCATATGTGACCAACTCACCATGAATCAGGATCCGTAGGATCCTCCATATATCCTCCAAAGTGATCATACACTCTCTTGTCGGTAGATGAAATGAAGAGGTCTCTGACCTCCATCTCTCTACCAGTGTAGTCATCATGGCATGATGTTCTCTAATCTTAGGCATGTAGCAAATATAACAGAGTCAAACCACATCAAGAAATACCCTCACCAACTCCTAAAATCTAGAAATAAAATCAAGTAGTTGTCACGGCCGACGCTCTCTAGAGTAAAGCAGTTTGAGAACCGCCTGTAAACATTCAACCCAAAATGTCAAAATTTTGCTTGAAAATCAAATTAGGAACTTATAATTACAATCAAACAAGCTTAAACATTCATTTTTAACAATAGCGAGCCTTTTTAGAATGATAGCAATTTGTTTCTATAATAGTGGCCCTGTTTCACTATGATAGTGGTTACTTTTTATGATAGCAGCCCTATTTCACCACAACAGTGGCTACTTTTCACAATAGGAGTAAACTTCCTAAGATTTTTAATCATGCGATCATTTTCAACGACTGCGGTGAAACAATAGCGGATAGTTTTCACGATAGTGTTTCAATTTCATGATAGTGTAAAATTTTTACTATGGCAATTATCTAACCTAGTACGATAGCGGCCAGATCGCGATGATAGCAGCCTTCCTGCAAAATTAATGTTATCGTCCTAATCCTACTTCAAGCATTAATTACACAAGCATAAAAAGACAAAAGTGAAAATGGAAAGAAGACATACTGCAATCCCTGCGATGATTAGCCTCTAGAACTGACGGACTACCTCTGCTCTATGTGGGGCACCTGGAATGCGATCCATCATGAATTGATGTTTGCAGCAAGAAATCTCTAAGAACTCTCCAAAGTCAAGAATCTCCAAAAGCAAAGTGTGCAAATGATGGGTAATTTCACCCTAATTTCCACTTTAACCCCCCCCCAAACCCTAATTTTTCACCTGGAACCCCTTCTAGGTCAATTTTGGGAGCACCTATTACCATATGAAACCCTAAACACAAGCCCTAGGCCTTAAGTTTTCATCCTCTACACATCAAAACTAATTTGGAACCTAGTCAAGCACCTGACTAGAAAAGTACTTTTTTTAGCCAACCTCTCAAGGGGGAAACCCGTCTTATCATCCTTCCACTGACCACTGGGGTATAGTGGGGCATATTAAATTTTTTCTTTCTTGATTTGAACATCAAATTCTTTGAAACAATGTAACCAATACTTTGTGTCAAAGAGGGGAAAAATGTAGACATGTAAAAATGGCTTAACGCATATCACACATCCTAAACTACATTTTTCCATTATCAACATCACTTTCATTATCACTATTGCATTTTGCTTCATTAACATCATTTGCATCATTAACCCTATTTTCCTCTATTAATTAAAAAGTCTTGAATTATTTAATTAATTCGCTATGTCATCACCTAGTTTAACCTTATTCCTCCTGATTAATTAAATAAACACAAATTATTTAATTATGTCACTAGCATACCTTATTCATCTAAATTAATTAAATATTTATCATTAATTATTTAATTAAGCTACTTTCCCTTCTCCAAATTTGAAAATCAATTATTCAATTTCCCCAAAATCACTCAACATGGTCAATTAATAAATATACCTTTATTTATTAAAGTCAAACACATCTTGCACGTTCCTCTCAAACATTAATTAATTAATCATCCTCACATATCTTGATTGAATAAATCACGACCACTGATTTCTCAATCTATTTCCCAATCCCACTGATTTCTATAATCCCGCTGATCATTCAATCCAATCCCATTGATTATCCAATTAAATCCCTTAATTGGATCAATTGGATGAGTTGACTAATCAATCTATTTCCTCTCAATATTCCTCAACCATTGATCTTGATCTTTCATTATTGCATCTTGATTGTTCATCTGAAACTTGAAAATTTATAAAAAAAACCTTCCTCCTTCTCATAAATAATCTAGAGAATTTGTAGAAAGGTCATGTTAGATTGACTATTGAAGCTAATTGAGAAAACATATATTTGCATACTAGATCATCATTTTTATCAAGCTTTTGCAATCGTTAAGGCTTCATGTTGAATCAAGCAAATCCAACACGAATACACTCAACCATGGGATGGTATGATTGTAGTTTTTGAATTCATTGTGTGTTTCATTCATTTATGTCAAGCTTGCTTTTTTGGATTCTTAAGCTTTGCAATTACATTTCATGGGTAAGTGGGTCTTGTTATCTTGTTTTGAATTGATTTGAATTCATTTCATTGTTACTAATTTGATGATCCATATTCCCATTACACACTTGTTAATAAAATTTATTTGATATTTATTTGGTTTTGAATGTTACAAGGAAATGTAAGAAGATAGTTTCAATTGCCTCCTTGCTTGCAAGGGCATCCATGTATATGCAATTTTTTATTCATATTGATAATGAGAAGCTTATGTATTATGTTTGTCACGATGGCACAATTTTTGGGCTTCTCACAAAAAGCAATAATTGTGGAGTCTAAGCCAAGAGTAATTAACATGCATGCATGAAATCCATCCTCATGTGGCATGACAAGTTGAAAAGGTTAAGACAAAATAGACATCAAGGTGATTTGAAGTGAAATAATTTTAATTTTAATTTTAATTTCTTGTAAGCAAATAATGTGAAACAACCCTAATTGTTGGCAACAAATCTATACAAAAAACTAACAAGAAGCTTTTGTAGGGCCTCTACCTATCCAAGAGATAACATTTATATGGACAAATCCTCCATAGAGTGCTTTGACTAACTATCATCATTTTCTCATAAAGCTTCAAATTGAATTCATAGCCGAGTTTATTGATTTGGTAGAAAATGGTCTTCAAGTGAACTAGAGTGGCACTTTCCACTATAATCTCTCCTCAACAACCCATCCTCACTATGAATTTGACAATTCCTAGAGGCTTGAGTAGTTTCTTGAAAAGTGTCAAAATCCCCCATCAAGCATTTATGGCCAACACCCTTAATAACCAATTGAGTAGATATCACACGACATGGTTTAGATGTTGGAATCACAATATTATGATGCATCATTGTGGTGACTTCAAGTTTATGGACATATTGTGGCTTTGAAAAATGTTCATTTACCTTGGATTGCTTAGGGACCACAAGTTTTTAACCACCTATAGCTGACCAACTAGCCTCTTGTGTTCGTGATGCAAAAGACTCAACCATTGATCCAGGAGTTATCTTAGCCATAAGTGATTAGTTCTCAATCTTGTGGTCTAGAGCTTGAATCCAAAACCATTAGATAAGTATGTAGGTGATTTTTTGAGAAAAGAACAAACCGATATCCCAAATATCTATGAATTTTCTAAGTTTAGAGGTGAGGTTCACCTTAAAACAAACTCTTTTTTAGAGTTAGGCATAATGACTAAATAATCTATTCTAAGAAGGCTCACATGGGGATGGGGAGTCAAGATAGCTCAAATCATACATGAACATTAAGAGATGCTTATCTAGAAAATTTTCATCCCAAGTTCCAAGAAAATAACACTAGCAAGATGTTCTACATGAACTAGCAACTTCACTAATTAAACATGTTAATATATTGTTGGTCATAAAAATTGAACAAGAAAAGACCCTTGGAAAAATTCATAATTGTGAACAACTTAATGTCGTTGGGCTCCTAGGAATTCTTAATCCAACAAAGCAAGCATTGTTCAAAGGGGATACAACCCACATAATAAGCAATGAGATAATAATTTTCATACCAATTATAAATAGATTCAAAACATAATTAGCAAAAATAACATCTAATTATGAAGACAAACTTTGTCATAAAACTTCATGACAAATTCCACATGTACTTGGGAACCATTGTCACCACCCTAATACAACTTTGGTTCAAAAAACCTACCTTTGGCAATTAAAAATTCCCTATGCCACCTAAATAACAAGAGTAAGGGTGATTTAAATGTACAATGACTCTAGAAAGTCTCACAAAATAGAGTATCACATGAATATAAACTAAAGAAAACCATACTATGCTAAGGCTTACCATAAGACAATGTAGCATACTAGAGCACTTCAAAGCCTTCATGTATCCTCACGTAAAAGATATTTTAATGGCCTTTGGCTTTTTTGGAACACTAATAGATAAAGTATTTCAAAGGTACATGAATTAAGTCTAAATCAATGTCATGAAGCTACTTACAAAAAAATAATTTAAGAATGATCACCATTGCCCTAAAGGCCCAATCAAAATCTTGAGCAAAATGAGAAATTTGATACATAAGGAAAATGAGTCAATAAATTAGTACGACCATGGATTTAAGGTCAATAAGTTGATCCAAGGCATCTCTCTTTCAAACAATGCCACTCGTCTCAATTCTCTTTCTTTTATTGGAACATTTGTACACCTTGCTTTTAGTAGAATATCCAAGAAAAATACCTTCATCACTTATTGCATCAAACTTATCCAAAGTTTCTTCATCTCTTCTGATATAGCATTTGCTTCCAAATACCTTGAAATATTTAAATGTAGGAATCGTTTTGTGCCATAGCTCATAGGGAGTCTTTGTACTATTTTCTCTTGCTTGAACTCAATTGAATACATAAACAATAGTATGAATAGCTTCTTTCTAGTAAACTAGCCTCAATAATCATTGATCTAGCAGCTTCTTGAATTGTTTTATTTTTCCTTTCAACAACTCCATTCTGCTGAGGAGTTCTTAGAGCAGATAACTATCTCTTTATTCCTTGCACTTCACAAAACATATTAAACTCATGGAAAGTGAATTCTCCACCTCTAATAGATCTTAAGCATTTTATCTTCAAATTCACTTCATTTTCAGCCATTTCTTTGAATGCCTTGAATCTATCTAATGCATCTGATTTCTCTCTAATAAATGTAACAAATGTATATCTAGAATATTCATCAATTAAAAGCATAAATTACCTTTCACCAAGAGACTTCTTACTGTTGTAGGAACACAAAGATCTGTATGAACAAAATCCAGTAGTCCCGTAGTGGACTGTTCCTTTGATCTGTAATGATTTCTTGCTTGCTTTCCAAACTAATAATTCTTGCAAATAGCATTAACAGGCTTTGTAATTCTTGGTAAATCTCTCACAACCTAAACAGCACTAATCCTTTCCAAGTTATCAAAGTTCATGTGACACATTCTCCTAAGCCATAACCAACTATCATTTATCTAAGTCATAAAGTATCATCCATCAGCACCCTTAAGTTGATAGATATTCCCTTCAGATTTCCTTCCTGTAGCAATCAATGTTTCAGATCATTTTCAGATCTCACATTTCTCATCCTTAAACACAATATCATATCATTTTCTGCACATCTGACCAACGCTCAATAGATTATACCTTAAACCCTTAACATAGTAAACATCGTCAGTATGATGCTTGCCATCAAAACTTACTGAACCTATCCCACAGATTTTAGCACCAGTATTATCTCCAAACTTAACAAGCCTCCATCATATTTCTCAAGCTTGGAAAACTTACTTTTATCATCAGTCATGTGATGTGAACAACCACTATCAACTACCCAAAAATTCTTCTCTTGTTTAACAAGTAGGGCAGAGATAATCGTACCTTCATTTTTCTCCTTCTCCTTCTCTGAAGGGCTTTCCTTTATCTGTTTTCAGAATTAGCAGAAGTAGGTTCATCCTTAATTGCCAAGAATATGCATTCATTGTCATATGGATCTTCATATTCTAAATCCTCATCAGAAATACTAGCATTCTCATTCACATAGTAAGCTATGTTAGTCTTCTTTCCTTTCTTTTCTCTCATATATTTGTTTATTTCTTTTAGCTCTTTCCAGACACATTGTAGCATAATGACCTATTTCTCCACAACTAAAGCATTTAAAGGGAAACTTACCTTCATACTTACCGGAGCCTTTTCTCATTCTTTTTACAAATTTAGCTTCTATTTCATCAAAGTTCTCTTCATCTAGCTCTTCAACTTTTGTAGCTTTAAAGGAATTTTTTGATTTGCTTCCATTTCTTAGACTCGGTTTCCTCATTTCATAAGATGTCAAAAATCCTAACTTTAGATCCTTAATACAATTCTTATAATCTATAGTCCGCTCAATTGCACTCACCTTCTCACTATAAGCATCAGAAAGAGTTCTAAGAATCTTCTTTACAATCCTTGTTTCATCAATAGTAGCAACAAGTCCTCGCATTCCAGCCACTATCTCATCCAATCTCTATACATAAGCTTTAATATTTTCATTTTCGAACATATGTAAAAGATCAAACTGTGTCTCCAAATTCTATAGTTTCACCTCTTTAACTCTTTCATCACCATCATGCGCTCTTTCTAAAACATCCCAAACTTCATTAGCTATCTTCAAATTTTGAACCTTAATCAACTCGAAATGTACCAGACTATTCTTCAAGATAAACCTCGCCTTATTGTTTGCTTCATGTGATTTGATCTCTTCAAGTGTACTCAGACCATTAGCAGGAGGAGTGTAAAGATTCTTGTAATATTTCTCAACATCATATCGACAATACTCTAGATATTCTTCCATTAATACTTTCCAAATACCATAATTAGTTTCATCGAACTTCAAATAATCAAAGACCATTTTTTTAGCCATCCCGAACCTTCCTCAAGTGGTTAAGCTCTTCACCAAGGAACCAAGATTTGATACCAATTGTTGAATAGGACAACTAAGAGGGGGTGTGAATCAGTTGTAACAGAATTAAACCTTTAATTTGGTCACCGAATCTAATACTTAAAACTATTTAAATGATTAATCATCAAATGCTAATGAAGAAACTCAAATCCAACACATAAACACAATAACACCAGATTTACATGGAAAACCCAATGAGGGAAAAACTATGGTGAGGATTAACTCACGCTATAGAGAATATCAAAACCAATTGCAAAAAATCTCACTACCTGAAATAAGGACTCATATTCAAAACAAGGAATCACTGTCCAATAGGGCTACAACCTGGAGGGCTCACTACCACAGAGATACAAAGAAGACAAAGAAGACTTGTTACAGAAAGACTACAATCCCAATGTAACAAAGGATTCCACCACAGTCACTCGATCAATTTGCATGAATGATAGAGTTCACCTTCTTCTCACTGCGTCTGGAAACTCAGTATTAAGCTTCGCACTGATCTCCCACACTCGCAACACACATGCACACACTCATTGAATAGAATCAATGTCGCACCAAACTGCACTTTCTCTTTTCTCTTACCTCTCTTATTCTTCTCTCTTGCATCTTAACTTCATCATTAACTCATCTTGCATTTATACCATCTTCAACTTTGAAACCTATCCAAAGTCAACCATCCAAATCAAATTCAAATTAGGTCGACACCAAAACATTCTAGGGTGGAATTAAAATGAGGGTGACCCAAACAAACACTTCAAGGGACCTAGAAAGATCCAACATGCTTCATCATCCTCGAAAGTAGTATTTCACACAAGGTCGGCCAAAACAGTGTAAAACACATAGAACCATTAAGCACAAATCTTCCAAATGCCAAAACCATCTTCAATAGAATCATGGAAACACAACTCTAGAACCGTAAGTTATAAGACTTCATCAAAGATAAATTTGAACCAACACCATTTCTCCCGGACCTCAACCAGAAACATAGAAAAACATAGTTCACAACTGGTGAACACAACTTACACTGTACAATGAATCAACAAACAAAAATCTGGATATAACATCTACTAACAACCATGAACAACATATTTGAACCACACAACCACAAGAGCAAATCTGGACCAAAAACCGGAGCAACAACTAACACATGCAATATATCTTTATTACAATTTTATGAATATCCTCGACATATACACCCAACAACAACTAGTAGATAACCAGTTGACCGGTTGACATCAATGACAACACCAACAATCATTCCACAACACTTTCATTCTTGCAACACAATTCACACTCTTAAGAAACCTACTTAAATGCTAAAAGGATTGAATTTTATTAGAAGATTAATTTTTACTCGGTAAAGGCTATTCTTTAATTGTAATCATTTATTAACTTGTAGGAATATTCCAAAGGAATCCCTACAATTCTTTTATCTTTTTGCCTTCTCACACGTGTGAGGATGACTCATTTTATTTTTAATTTTTTTATTAAGAAATATTTGTAGCCACCTCCTTAAGAGATTCTTGACACATTGCACACACATAGATGAATGGTGGCATTCATTGAGTTGGGAGTTACATTCTAATTCTAACTCCACTTCTCACCTCTATTTATTGAGGTGTCTCTTCTCTCATTATTCATTCAAGCAAGAAAGTTTAAGGCTTAAGTGCTCTCTCTCTCTTTGTATCATTCTTAGGCATTTTGCCTCTATTCATAATATTGGGGTTTTTTCTTGTTTTTTCCCCTTATCAATTTCTTATGTCTCTTTTGCATTTGATGGTGCTTGGTTGGCTTCTCTATTTCTTGGTAATCTCTTTCATTCAAACAATGCTCATTATTTAGTACTTTTCATTGCTCATTTATTCTTCCTTTCATGGTACTAGAGTTTTGGTATTACTAATCTTGTGAGCTACATTGTTGAAGGTTTACCAAGTTTTAAAAGCACGCCATTGGAGGCACTCTAGAGAGGAGAAGAGCCAAAAGTTTAATCTTGCTTCTTGTATAATAATACTTTCTAAACCTTGTGCGAGTTTTTTTTATCTAAAGATTTTAAAATATTTTTGTTTTCAAATTTCAAAGCAATATAATTTGCATGCATGTTTAAATTTATGCAATTTTTTAGAAACCCTCAAATAAAGGGTTATAGTATAGCTTTTTTTAACCAATATTTTGCATGTTATAATTTTCATGTTCAAATTTATTTAAAAATTTTTTTTTTTTAGGGCTCAAACCCTGTTTTAGTGTAGATTTGTTCTTTAATAAATAAAAAAATATTTTCATTTATATCAATCAAAAAAATATTTATTAAATCTATCTGATTTAAAAAATAATAATAAATCCCTTTGTTTTTATAATATCAAAAATATCAAAACCCTAAGTTTTTTATTAATAATAAACACTAAAATAATTGCTTGGCCCTAGCGTTCTACCCTGTTGTGAAAAAACATGCACTTTCGAAAAAAACGGCCCCAAAAAAATTTTCAATATATTTTTTTAAAAATTGTTTTAATATATTCTTTTTTTCAAAAGATATATAAAAGTTTTTTATGCTTTTTAAACTTTTTTAAAAAAGGCAAAAATCATGTATCATTTTTTTCAGTTATTATTTTATTTTGCAAAATAATCCACATGCACTATAATTGGAGGATTTTTACCAGCACTGCTAAATTTGGCCGCTTTCTGCATTTGTCAAAGTTTTTGACAAATTTGGTGGAGATCTTTTTTTTCTCTACTCAGCCCCTCTCCGTTGGGTTTTTCAATTTTGCACCTCAACTTCCAGAGGCCATATCTTGGCCATACGGTGGTCTTTTCGCATGCAATTTTTTTTTAAATGGGATGAAATTTCGCGCTCTTCGCATTGGTATAAGTATTTTCTAGTTTTGACTTCTGAATTTTTCCAAAATTCTATTTTCTCAGTGTTGTAGTTGTTCAGTTCTCGTTTTGGAAACTTCGACGGGCCATATCTTCTGCATCCGGACACATTTTTGGGTGCCATTTTTTTTTAAGTGCTTTTTTTTCATGTACTTCGTCATGGTGCTACCAGTTCCCTCTTTTTTGTCAAAAAATTGTATTTTCAGCTTGTTGTCCTTTTTGGACCTTATTGGCTCGCATTGCATGTATTTATTTTTTTGTAAACACATTGAGATAAAGTGCCTCTGTATTGCACATGTATTATGGGAACTTGCACATCACTTTGTGCCTTATTGTACTCACACTATGATATAAGTGCCATGGGGGTTGATGTTTGCCTTTGTTTGCCTTCATACCTTTCTCATGTGCATGTGACTTTTGTTTTCACATCCTTTATACCTGCTTGTACTTTCATGTCTGCACCTTTAGATGTTCTTCGTTCCTCTTCATGTACTACTTTCAAGCATTCAATTTCAATGTACTTGTCATACCTCTCCCTTGTCAGCATTATGGGGCGGTTTCTACTGTTGGTGGTACTACTTCCTTGGTTTTGTGTTGGAGTGACCTATGTATATAGTATTTGTTCCTATGTACTAGTCGGATGCAGCAGCTGGTTACCCATGCATTTTGGTGAGATGGAGCACTTACTATATGGACACTCTTGCATTCCTATTTTTGGAGGCAACCTTCCATTTTGACTTGATCAGTTCTTTAGACTTTTGGTACCTTTTCCATCTGTATCTTCGAGTTCTAGGTGTTTTCCTTTGTTTTCCATCTAATTCAAGTAGTGTCGTTGGGGGCACTCATAAAGATTCTTGTTTTCTTGATCCTAATCACAGCAGAGGTTCTTCTTTCAGCATTTCAGCAGTCCTTCTTCGACAGTGTTTGCAGCTTCTTCATGCTTTTGGATGTTCCTTTGTTCTTATCTTTTGGGACAACCTTGCCTTGTTTGGACGCTTCTTCAGTCCTTCACTTGGCTTTCATCTTTTTTTGTAGTGGAGTTTTTCCCATGAGGTTTTCTCTATTTCTCCACATTATAGAGATCTTTTGTTTGTACATGGGTACCTTACTTGGCCTTGTTTGTCGGGACCCATCTTGAATTCTTTTTTAGGGTTTTTAGCTACTCCCTAAGTTCATCTTAAGGAGGGGTGTTAGAGTTATCATGCATTAGCTAATAATTAATTAATCTTTAATTGATTATTAGTCTAATTTATTCTCACACACTTTAGCTAAACTTAGGAATGCTTTATTAGTTGAGCTTATATTAGATCGTTATGTCACATCTCATGTGATGTTGACACTTGTCATGATCTAATCCATTTCTCATTTGGGGCTTTGCTCTTATAATCATTCAACCCTTATTGTAAATATCTCTCGAATATTATTCATGGGAAATATCTAAAGCTTTCATTTTCTTGAAAGCTTCTTCTGTAACTTTTCCTTGTTGATGAATATTGCAATTCTTGTTTGTAGATCTCTTGCATGGAAGGTGTCTATGTTTGTGTCTTGATCTTGTGGCTCGTGGTTTTGTCCTTGTTTCACAATTCTAACATGGTATCAGAAGGCCCAAAAACCCTAAGATCGTCTGTCAAATCATCAAAATCCGAGCAATTGACCTCTGAGGCAAAAAAAATTACCCATACGGTCGTCTGCACGTGGATCGAGAAAAAAATTTCTTACACCTGGTAAAAAGAATTATTTTCTAGCTTTAATTTTTTACTCAGAAAATTAAAAAAAATTGTGAAGGTTTTTTCCTTCAAAAGAAATCAAAAAAAGGGGGGCAGATTTCAAGTTGAGTGCATTTATTAAAGGGTACCCGCAGGTACCTGCACCCTGCAGGCCTACGGGCCCCATTTACCTCTGTCAGTGTTTATAGGCTGTCAACGGCCTTTTTAAGCCAACCGGCGGTCTTATATTTACCAGTCGGCAGCGACAATAACCCTGCTGGCATTTAACTTAGTCGGCATCAATGCTTATTTCGGTGCGATCTCTGTTTTCCGCCAATGGCGTAATCTTGGGAGGATTCCGCAAAATATTTTGTGGCTTGGCATGCTTTTCAAGACAAATGGAATTTTTTTTGCATGGCGGGTGTTTCACTTTCTAGTGACCAAAATCTTTCTAGTATATTCCGACAAGACTAAGAATTTTCCGTTCACCGAATTTTGCAAGGGGGCAGATTTTTTTTCCAACGAGAAGGAATATTCCCTAGAATATTCTGCTAACGTCATGCTAATGTCAACATGACGTCAATGGTACAGGCATGCTCTCTTTGACCCCCTTTGAGCCCTAAAAGGGGTGTTTTTTTCTTTTGGACATAACTTAGGCATACAATATCATTTTTCAGCAAATGAGATATCATCGGAAAACTAGTTTCGTCAACTTTCCAGTGGTGTGGGTCTCATCACTTTATTTTGTTGCTAGTGCATTCTACAACCTATGGAAGTCAAAGGAGTTGTTTTCAGTCCCGAGCTCGTAAGTTTTGACAAGTTTCTCTGTTTTCACGATCTCAGCAGTGTTGGAACCGTCTTTCAGAGCTCTTCAATTCCATCCATGCAATTTTTCCAGATTTCACTCCAGGTACATTTTATTCAGTTTTTTGTGTTTTCACACTCTAGTGAATTACCTAGACATATTAGCTCCTGGAAACTTCTCGTTTGCATGGGTTGCTTCATTTTTTGTTGTTCTTTGTGTATTTCCAATATTCTATCCTATTTGGGCATTGTAGACATCCTTTTCATACATGTTCTCTTTTGTAAACGCACTGAGATAAAGTGCCTCAGTATTGCATCTGTATTATGGGATCTTGCACATCACTTTGTGCCTTGTTGTACTCACACTATGATATAAAGTTCCATGAGGGTTGATGTTTTCCTTTGTTTTCCTTCATACCTATCTCATGCATATGTGACTTTTGTTCTCACATCCTTTCTATCTGCTTGTACTTTCATGATTGCACCTTCAAATGTTCTTGGTTCCTCTTCATGCACTACTTTCAGGAATTCAGTTTTAGTGTACTTGTCACGCCTCTCCCTTGTCAACATTATGGGGGGGTTTCTACTATTGGTGCTACTGCTTCTTTGGTTTCGCGTTGGAGTGAGCTATGTATATAGTATTTGTTCTTATGTACTAGGCAGATGCAACGTTTGGTTACCCATGCATTTCGATGAGATGGAGCACTTACCATATGGACACTCTTGCATTCCTATTTCAGGAGGTGACATTCCATGTTCTCATGATTAGTTCTTCAGACTTTTGGTACCTATGCCATCTGTATCTTCGAGTTCCAAGTGTTTTCCTTTGTTTTCCATCTGATTCAAGTAGTGTCGTTTGGGGCACTCATACAGATTCTTGTCTTCTTGATCCTAATCACCAGATGCTTTAGCAGAGGTTCTTCTTTTGGCATTACAGTAGTCATTCTTCAACAGTGTTTGTAACTTCTTCATGCTTTTGGATATTCCTTTGTTCCTATCTTTTGGGACAACCTTGTCTTGTTTGGAGGCTTCTTCAATCCTTCACTTGGCTTTCATCTCTTTTTGGAGTAGAGTTTTTCCCATGAAGTTTTCTCTATTTCTCCACATTATAGAGATCTTTTGTTTGTACATGGGTACCTTTCTTGGCCTTGTTTTTCGGGACCCATCTTGAATTCTTTTTAGGGTTTTTAGCTACTCCCTAAGTTCATCTTAAGGTGGGTGTTAGATTTAACATACATTAGCTAATAATTAATTAATCTTTAATTGATTATTAGTTTAATTTATTCTCACACACTTTAGCTAAACTTAGGAATTCTTTATTAGTTGAGTTAATATTAGATCATTATGTCACATCTCATGTGATGTTGACACTTGTCATGATCTGATCCCTTTCTCATTTAGGGCTTTGCTCTTATAAGCATTCAACCTCGATTGTAAATATCTCTCAGATATTATTCATAGAGAATATTGAAGCTTTCATATCTTCTTGAAAGCTTCTTTTGTAACCTTTTTCCTTGTTGATGAATATAGCAATTCTTGTTTGCAAATCTCTTGCATGGAAGGTGTACTTGTTTGTTGATCAATCCTATGGCTCGTGGTTTTGTGTTTGTTTCACAATTCTAACATCTACTCCTTGTGAATTAGGAACTAAATTAATGGATGATATGGAAACTCCTTTTGTTGATCCTACTTTGTCTAGGCAATTAGTTGGTAGTTTGATTTAAATATTTAACTCTTACTAGACCTGATATTTCTTATAGTGTTGGTTTAGTTTCTATATTTATGTCTAAACCACAACAAACTCATTTTAAAATTGCAAAAATAATTTTAAAATATGTTAAAGGCACTCTTAATCTTGGTCTCTTTTATGATGAAAATTATGATTTTCTTTAAAACATTATACTGATTCAGATTTAGGAGGTGATCCAATGATGGGAGATCCACTTGTGGATATTGTTTCTTTGTTGGATCGGGTGCAATCTCATGGAATAGTAAGAAACAACAATCTACTTCTCTTTGTTCTACAGAATCTGAATATAAACGTTGTACAAATGCATCCAAAGAAGCATTATGGCTAAGAAGATTACTTGAAGAATTGGATCTACCTCAAATGGATTGTACTAGTTTATATTGTGATAATCAAAGTGTCGGCTTTAGCCAAGAATCCAATTTTTCATGCAAGGACCAAGCACATTGCTCTTCAACATCACTTCATTAGAGATAAAATTGAAGACAAGCAAATTTCTCTTTTGTATTGTAAAGGTGAAGATCAAGTGGTAGATATTCTCACCAAAGCTCTTAGTAAAGATAAATTTATCTTTCATTGTAAAAATCTAGGATTACAACCCATTGAAGGGTTTGATGTAAACTCCCCAAGTAAATCTTAAGGGGGCATGTTACAAGATTATTCTTTACTTGGTAAAGGTTATTCTTCATTTGTAATTATTCATTAAATTGTAGGAATATTCCAAAGGAATCCCTACAAGTCTTTTGTCTTTTTGTCTTCTCACACACATGTGTGAGGATGACTCATTTTATTTTTAATTTCTTTATTAAGGAATATTTGTAGCCACCTCCTTAAGAGGTTCTTGACACATTGCACACACATAGATGAATGGTGGCATTCATTGATTTGGGAGTTACATTCTAATTCTAACTCCACTTCTCACCTCTATTTATTGAGGTGTCTCTCCTCTCATCATTAATTCAAGCAAGTAATCTTAAGACTTAAGTGCTCTCTCTCTCTCTCTCTTTGTATCATTCTTAGGAATTTTTCCTCCATTCATAATATTGGGGTTTTTTCTTGTTTTTTCCCCTTATCAAATTCTTGTCTCCTTTGCATTGGTGGTGCTGGTTGGCTTCTCTATTTTTTGGTAATCTCTTTCCTTAAAACAATGCTAATTAGTTAATACTTTTCATTGCTCATTTATTTTTCCTTTCAAATTCATTGAAGGTATGCCCTCTGAAAACATTTAGTGAGACTTTGTATTTAGTCTACCTTTGTTGGTCATTGTTAAGACACATCAATTGGAATGGAAAGCTCCTTCTAGCACCATTTTTTAGATATCCCAAATTTAACCCTTTCAACTCAATTTGGAAGGCCTAGCAAATCATATCAAAAAAGTTGATTTGGTTTGATCTATCCCTCAATGATGGTTTAAGCTTTACTAACTCCTCCAGAATTGATTAGTTTAACAATATGACAAGTCTTTAGCTACCATCAATAGATTCAAAGGAAAATGACTTTAAAAAAAAAGAATCCAAATGTTTCAAGATTTTTGGAATATTACCAACTATAAATGGAAATCTTGGCAACTCCTGAAAACCTAATGCCACCATTCACCTTTAGACAAACAACCAATTTTTGAAATTCAACAGCTTCTCCCACCCACGCTTTCTAGTTTAATATCCTCGATTTGTCATGTTGACTTTTTGAAAATTAGATGTGGCCTACTACTATAGCATATGTTTCTTCCCTCTTAGAACAATATATAGGAAATTTTTTCACTAATCACAATCTCAATCCATCTCAATAAAAAATAGAATTGTAAGTTAAATCAATTAGAGTGGAATGAACTCAATCTTCAAATTTGGAAATCCAAAGTTAATGCACAATCCCAACTCACAACATAGCAAGTCTTGCATATCAAACTTCTTATTTGGTGTTGCCTCAAATTTTTCTACCCTCCCCCCACCTGCCCCTTTTGTGCCAAAATTGAGTGTATTAAAAATGCATTTTGGGTCTATTTTCATGGTTGCAATCTATTGCATTTTGGGTCTATTTTCATGCTTGCAATCTATGGTTTTCCCTTTTCTCCTCTCTTCACATACTCTTCCCATAGGTTTAGTTGTGTAAATCAACTCTCTTTAGTGTCTTACATCCCATGATGTCCTTTCCTGCACCTACAAATATGTCATTATGTTTAGCTACTTTCTCTAATATTGCCTTCCCCCTTCAGATTGAAACTTAAATGGTTTGTTCCAATTTGTTTATGTTGGTGTTTTTTATAGCTAAACCTTGAAAATCCTCTAAAGGATAGCCAACCCTTATTCTCAAGAATTTCAAGATTAGTGGCCAATGAATGGGAGATAGATTTTATACTTTTTTCCCTGCACTTCAAGCTCTAGAGAACCTAGGAGGGTGGTCCTATGTGACACTGGATACAAATATTTGGTTTATGGTGCAAATAGTGCAAAATAGATAAACTTCATACAATACAACAAGGATGTGTATAACTGCATCAAATAATGGTACACCCCTTGTTCTCATTTCATTATAGGCATGAAGTTGAGACACAAAATAAACATAAAACTAAATCATTAAAAGTTTGTATGAATTTAGAATTGTTTTTGAGGATGTGGGAAGGAAAACTATGCAAGACCAATGCCTGGGCCTTGGGCTATAGAGTCATATGTTAAGCATTTTACGATGATAGAACCAAACATGTATTTTGATGATCTTATGCTAGATTATCACCTTATGATAATCAAACTTGAGTAAGATCACCATGTAGCATACTTAATAATCCCTAGAAAATGATAACATACCCATTAATTCATGGAAATAATTTACTCTATCCCTTGGACAAATAGAAAACTAGTAAACTAATTCAAAACAGTAAATATGCTTGAAAAACTGATATAACCCTTGATTACACAATTTAAAGCATATTATCACTCACAATTGGAGAAAATTGCATAATAAATTATATTCATACATGCCACAATTTCAAAATACAGAGTCACTACCAAGTAATGACTGATAAACAAAGACCTTCACCATTAGCATTCAACAATATTTTGTACATAGCCTCTTCCATGGCCAAAACTCTGAGGCTAAGAGCCTCCCAAAACTCAGAACCCTAACAAATGAAGAGATTACATATAAAAAAGAGAAGGAGACTTATATTTAATCTCTACTTGACATCTGTCATACTATGATCCCCTTGATTTGGCATTTGGAATATGCCATTTTACGCTAATCCTAATTTTTCCCCCATTTGCAATTGAAAATTGCTTTGTCACTTTCCCTGCTTTCAGTCTCGTGCAGCTTTTTCACCTGTATGTAAAAACACACTTACAATTGCATTTTCATCTAAGAAGTGAAAATTTTCACTTTTAGCTAAAAACCCATTTCCCTGGTAGTCCTAAAATGCATTTTAACTATGCAAATTGATCCACTAAGCCTTCATTTCTACCTTTGTTTCCCTGCAATTAACCTGGCATTTAATTTAAATGGAAAATGTGTAGCCATTTCATCTATAAATGGTTTCACATTTTGTCAAATACTTATCCTGTAGCCACCCTCTCTATCATTTAAACTAAAAGTCCTCCACTATGATGCAAACCCAATGTCAATCACCAGTTGTAGAATCTCCAAAACTCAACTCTTCATGAGAGTGTAAATCCATTGCATCAAAAACCATGAAAACCCGCCTATTATCTTTCTTTCACCACAACTGGGACATTTTTTGCTTGTGCAGGTCATTTTTTGGTATTATGGCAGCAAAAAACCACATGAATCCATGTTGAAATTATTGCCTAGGCATGGGAAATGCTCCAAGCACCTTTTCAGAGGTTGAAATAAAGTTTTCCAACCTGCAAATGCATACAAAACTCTGCCCAAAGCCTAAAAACGTGAAAAATTTTATTTTTTTGCTCCTTTCACAGTGAAAAATCATTTCAAATGCCCCTCCATGGGTTCAAAACAATGAAAAGACTTCCCAAAATGGTGCCCAAGAAGTTATACATCGTTTTCATGTTGTCGATAGCAAAAAACTTGATAAATCCATGCTAAAAATTATTGTTGGGGCGTTGGAAAAGCTTCATATTGAAATAATGTTTTCTAATCCTCATACAGCCCCAAAACCCCCTCAAAACATTTGCACACCCAGGAAAACTCACTCCCTTGGTTCTTTGCACCCCCGCAAGCATCCCTTTGGCAGAATGGCAAAGAAGCACTTATGAGAGAAAAATATACATTTTCTAAAGTTTTAATAAAGTTCCCAATGAAATATTTAAGTCCTTAAATCATAAATAAAACATTGAAAATGTGTATTTTTAAAAAATATAATACCTAGGAAAAAATGGAGCGAACCTCAGCAGGAGTTGTGCGAATTTCAGTAGATGTGTGAAATCTAGGAGGGGTACGAAGTTGGGAGGAAACTGGTGATGCTGGTGCTAGGGCATCGAATGGAAATGAGGAGTTGGCGAATGCAAGGAAGGAAAAGTCGTGTGAAGCTCCGTGCCACAAATCCTTCCTGCCAATCGATTTGTTCGTGGAAGCCCAGGAAGAGCGATTTGCTCAAATATTTGGCAGTTATTGGCAGGGTAGAGGGCCCAAGATTCGAGCGCAGTAAAATCAAAAGTTGGATTGAGGGGATCTGGAAAGACTTGGAGGCAATCAAACTTTTTTCGAAAGGTTTTTTTGTTGTTGTTTTCCTCTCCGTGGAGGCCAAAAATTCCATTCTGGAGGGGGGGCTATGGAAGATCAATGTCATCCTCTTTACCTTCAAAAATGGTGCCCTAACTTTAACACGGCAAAGCATGAGCCATATGAAAAGCCAATCTGGATACGCTTGTAATACTTACCAATGGAGTATTGGGTTGAGGATTGTCTGGTCAAGATTGGGCGCTTGCTTGGTACACTGGTAAATGCCGACATTGACATAATTGAGGGTGACTCTTACATCTATGCCCGTCTAGAGATCATTGCAGTTAGGCTTGTTCTGAAAGAAATATGGTTATGTGTGAATGGAGCACACTGGATTCAATCTATGGAGGTCAAGGAAGATAAGTTCTTCTGCTGGCGTTTCCATGGGCGAGATCATAATTTGAACTCTTGTCGCCGGCCTCAGAAGACCCGTCAAGTTTGGAAACAGAAAAGGACTTCTCTTCACTCTACGAGGGCCACTACTCTGGCTCACATGAAGAAGGTGTTGAATGAGGTTCGGAAAGATTTCACTACTGGCTCAGTTCCAAGAAAAACCAAAGTAGATTCTTGGACAGATTCGCCCCCGACATCTTCTCCTCAAGCACGAGTGGATCCTCCTTCTAGGGATGTGTTAGTTGATTCCAAGATGGCCATTGTCCCTTTTGTACCCGGTGGAGTGTGTTACTGGGTAGGATGCAGTGTTTCTGATTAGGATGAGGTGTTTTCTGAGGAATATATTTTGGACATTATCGAGCCTAGGTGTCTGAGCCAATCTACTGCTTTGTTCCTAGGTAAATCAAAGAAGAGCAAGGGGAGAAAATCTAGCAAACAAAAGAGGGAAGAGGAAGCCAGGGAGAAATGCTTCCAAAGCATCATGAATTTCCTGACATCCAAGGGAGCAGAGGCGTCTCTTGGACAAGAATTAAATTCCTAACATGGAATGTCAAGGGCCTATCAGCCCCTGACAAGTGACTCTTGGTGAAGCATCATTTAGATAGATCAAAGGCTGATATAATTCTGCTTCAGGAGACAAAGATCGACTCTCTTGCTAGCAGAAAGTTTGTTCAATACTGCAAAATGTGGAAAGGCAATTTTAGTGATTCTATGGGTTCAACTGGGGGCTTGGGTGTCCTCTGGGCTCGCAACTCGATGGATATAAAAATATTGGAGGCTCAACCTAACTAGATGTTGTGTTGGGTAACTTGTTGGGCGAATGGGTATGGTTTTCCTTTATTCAACATGTATGGGCCAACAAAAATGGATGAGAAGCAGAGAATTTGGAATGAAATCAAGGAGTAGGTGGTAAAACTAGGTGGTGAAATGGCTATTCTGGGAGGGGATTTTAACGCCATTTTGAATCTGAATGAGAAGAGTGGCAAGCTGCAAAAGGTAAACCAAGTAATGGAGGATTTCCAGGACTTCATTTCCAATTTATCTGCAGTTGACTACATACCATGCAATGGTTCGTTCACATGGACAAATAGGTGGTTGGGCTTCACCAACATTTCAGAACGTTTGGATCATTTTATCCTTGGCTTCGGATGGTGGAGAGATGATTTCCGTTGTTCTACTTCTATCCTCCCCATTGTTGTCTCTTACCACTTCCGAGTGCAGCTGGAGATTTCTTTAAGCACGAGACCATCTAAGGGGTTCTTCAAGTTTGAATCGATGTGGTGGTAGGAGGCTTGTTTGCTAGAAATTTTGGAAGCATGGTGGAAGGAGAGAATTAACTGTGGGGGTTTAGCTAGCTTCCGGCTTTTCAAAAGGCTTGGGTACATTAAAGCCAAGTTGAAGGTTTGGAATAAAGAAATTTTCAAAAACATATTTATCGAAAAGGCCAAAGTTGAAGAATAATTGGAACAGTTAAATGAGCAAGTAATCAGATTTGGCATGACATCGAAAGAGTTCAAGAGAGAAAAAGTCTTAAAAGAATGGCATTTAGAGATTCTAGCTCGCGAGGAACTATACTGGAAGGACAAGGCTCGTGAAACTTGGCTTAAGGACGGAGACACAAATACAAAGTATTTTCATGCTGCCACTCGACCTAGAAGAGACCGAAACATAATTGCCAACATCTAATTAGCCGATGGATCCACTGTAAGTGACATGAAGGGCCTGGAAAAAGAAGCAATTCTCTTCTTCACCAATCTACTTGCTGCCAGGGCAGATGACAGTGAATGGGACAAGGAGTATATGAATTGCATCCCAAAAATTATTGGGGACATTGACAACAAGATGTTATGTGCTCCATTTACCATGGAGGAAGTCAAGGCAGTGGTCTTTGGGTTAAATTGTGATAAGGCGCCGGGGCCCGACAGGATTCCCATAAAATTCTTCCAAAAATGTTGGAGTTTTGTGGGTCAGGATGTGAGGAACTTTTTGGAGGAATTCAGGAAAAAGAGGAAATTCATCAAAGATATCAACAATACAGTGGTGGCCTTGGTTCCCAAAAAATCAGATTGCTCTTCCTTTGCTGATTATCGTCCAATATCTCTTTGCAATGGTGTGTACAAAATTTTGGCAAGAGCCATGGCGAACAGACTAAAGAAGGTGATGGGTTCAATAATCTCGGTGGAGTAGAACAGGTTCACACCTGGAAGGGAGATAATAGACAGCATAATCACGACGACAGAGGTGGTCCACTCAATTACTTCAGATAGGTTGAAGGGCATGGCAATCAAGCTTGATATCAGTAAAGCATATGACAGGGTCCATTGGGACTTTCTATTGGCAATTCTAGAAAGATTCAGTTTTTCCCCTGAATGGGTTGTAATGGTTAGCTAGTGCATTTCCTCTCCTCGGTATTCTATTCTTGTAAAAGGATAGATGTGTGGCTTCTTCAGTGCTACCAATGGCCTTCAGCAAGGCGACCCGTTGTCCCCTTTTCTCTTTATCATCATGGCGGAGGCCATGGGGCGCCACTTCTATAGGTTAAGGGAAACGCATGTCTGGCGTGGTATCTAGGTGGCGGATGGGGTGGAAAATATCACACACAATCAATTTGCAGACGACACTATGCTCTTCGGGGAAGCTTCATTGAGGGAGGCGGAGGCTATTAAGGGAGCCTTGGATAAATACACTACTGCGTCGGGTCAAGTATTGAACAAGGAAAAATCTGAAATATATTTCTTCAACACCAAGATTTTTGTACAAAAGAAAATTTCACGGATTCTTGGCTTCACGATAGGTTCTCTTCCATCAAAACATTTGGGTGCACCCTTCTTTCAGGGACTATGCAAATCTTCTCATTGGGAGGATGTTCTGAATCATTGTAGGTTGAAGAAGGAGGCATGGAAATGTAAATGGTTATCATTTGCAGGAAGAATACAAATGATTAAATCGGTGTTGGCCTCAGTCCTCATTTTTGTCATGTCCTACTTTAAAATACCAGCTAAAGCCTGCAGTAGTCTTGAAATTCTATTGAAGAAGTTTATGTGGGAAGGTGCTAAGGAGGTGAAACGGATTCCTTTGATAAGTTGGGAAATTGCATGTTTGCACAAGAATGATGGGGGTGTTGGGCTGCGAAAGATGGAGCCTTTGAATAATGCCTTGGGTGCAAAGCTCAATTGGAAACTCTACAAGGAACCTGATAGACTATGGTGTAGAATCATCCATGGCAAATACTTGGACAACGACGATCCCACTCGCATTTTGACTATGGTGAACTCTGTGGGCGGCTCGGTCATCTAGAGGTTCATATGGCAAAGCAGGGGACTAATTACTGACCACATTTCGTGGCAAATTAGGAATGGGAGATCGGTAAATTTATGGATTGATTCGTGGAATGGCTTCACATCGCTTGATTCGCTTTTTGGAACAAATGATTGGATTGACGATGTGGTTCGTTTTCATGGTTGTAAAGTGGTGGATTACGTTCGGGTCAATTCTGATCATGGTAATTTGGAGTTGAGTTGGATTGACAGTGATGTGTTCCACATCTCAACTGCAGATCAAACTAAATTGAAAACCATTCTGAGCAAGCGAAAAGTTCTGTTAACATAGGAGGCAGATGAGATAGTATGGTGCGGGTCACGATCTGGGGAGTTTTCAGTAAAACTGGGCTATGAAATTTAGCGTGCACAGGGTAAGTATGAAGGGTGGCCATCCTAGCTGTGTTGGAACTCTCATCTTCTACCAAAGGTCGGTGCCTTCTTGTGGGAAGCGCTACACAAAAAGATTTTAGCAAGTGAAAGGCTGGCCAAATATGGGATTTACGGCCCTTCGATGTGCATGCTTTGCAGAGCAGCGGAGGAAAATGTTGACCACTTGCTACTTTCATGCCCCATTGCTACAACTTGCTGAGATTGGTTGATGCAATCCCTGAGTTGGTATACTCTAAGACAACTAGATTTGAACGACTTTTTGACAAGTTGGCCAAGAACTTTTGGATGTGATCTGTGGAGGGATGTTTGGTTGATTGCCCCCTCTTTGCTTGTCTGGCACTTGTGGAAGGAGTGAAATTGTAGATTTTTCAGCAATAAGAGTCTTGAGGTATCTAAATTGATTTATCGGGTCAAAGCAAGAATCTAGGAGGTGAAAAATGCAAAATTCCATTCAAGGAAAGATTTGAAGTTTACTGCCTGGGACAGTGCATTAAGGAAGAATTGGGGACTCCTTAAGCCACCTGCGATGGTGGGTTCCGGCACTGCCAGGAAAAGACGTGAAGCTCGGTGGAAGACTCTAAGGCTTGGCAGAGTAAAATTGAATTTTGGCAATGCATCGAAGGGGAACCCAGGTGTGGTTGGGTGTGGTGCCATCATAAGGAATGAAAAAGGGGAATGTTTATGGGCATTCGCTAAAGGGATTGGGGAGGCAACGAACAATGCAGCTGAGTTCAAAGTGTTGGCTTGTGGTATTTCCTTGTGCATTGATAAAGGGTATCGTGAGATTGATATAGAAGGTGATTTGATGATCTGCATTAACGCGGTCCAAAAGAACTCGGTATTGGACTAGAAGCTTAAGGGTCTCGTCGCAAAAATTCATCAGTACT
This sequence comes from Sequoia sempervirens, assembly GCA_007258455.2. Lineage (NCBI taxonomy): Eukaryota > Viridiplantae > Streptophyta > Pinopsida > Cupressales > Cupressaceae > Sequoia > Sequoia sempervirens. The sequence continues at coordinate 57,800,093 of VDFB02000015.1, read as the reverse complement.
TATCTAAACTGGCAGACTTCACAATTACTCATGTTTACCGTGAAGCTAACATGGCGGCAGACGTCTTGGCTAATATCGGGGTTTCCTTGGGTGTTTCTGAAGTTGTCTATAGGGATTTTGGGCTTTCGAACAGTCTCCTGGAGGCCATAAAGAAGGACTTGCCAATTCAATGATCTACTTTTGTTGCAGTCTTCAAAGATTTGGGCTGCTCTGTTTGCATTTCTTTCTTCCTAATGGCTTTGCTCGCCCATCGATTGGAAACAGATTATATGGAGTTGGATTTCTATATTCTCAAACTGAATGCCATTATGTTGTTGTAATCAATTAAACCAAATCAATTTCATAGGAGCTGCCCCCTTAGGCAGCATTTACCTAAAAAAAAAAAAACATTGAAAATGTTTTAAATATTTGCACATTAAAACATTAGGGAAAATGTAAAATTTTAATTTCTCCTATCGAAAAAATAGTGAAAATTCATTGTGCACAAATGAGAGATTCGAGAGCCAATATTTTTTGGGAGCAGGCCTAATAAATTAAATAAAATATGGGTTTTCCATCAAATCTCACCCAGTAATCCAAACTTTGGTACCTCCTTTGTAAATGGGCCTACTGGAGGTGTTCGCCACACTTGAAAGACATTAAAATAATGCATCACTTAACCTCTTACCTTGACAAAACTGAAATTGTAGACATTTGAGATCAAAATAGGAAATGGGTTGCCCTCAAATTCTTAATATTTGCAATTTTTTGGAACACCAAATCTAGCTCGGTCGCAGTTAGAAGCACATTAAATGGCATATCAAAACTCATCTTGGAAGCATGAAACTAAGCAAGCTTACTACCATATGTACCAAAAAAAATTCTACCACACGGATTTGTATGCATATCTGAGTAGCAAAATGGTAATTGTCGAAGATGGGCTCCAGGGTAGATTTCATAGGAAGCAAACCTTACCTCTGTTGCCAACTTGAAATTGCATAGGCACTTAAAATTTGCAAAATACTGAAGGTTCCACCAGTGGCTCATGTTCGGGGATGCATTCCCATTGCGTACATGGTGAGATTCCATATCTCTAGGGTGTAGACCATGTGCCAAATCCATTGTGTGCTTTGTAACTGTACCTCTTTGTTGCATTGAAACTCATTTTCAAACTTCATTTGGTGGCATCAGGCTCCCAAATTTGAAGAACCAACACTTACCCCTTTCAAACACTTTGTTTTCTATCAATTGACCCAAACCCAATCTCCAAACATCATCATAACTATCTGAAAACTAACCCTGTCACTGACATTGCCATTAACCATTAGTACCATATCTCTGAGCTTGCCACTGTCAACATTAACTCTGTCAAATTGCATTTTTTAAACATGTGCCAATTGAAATATACCATTTTTGATATGTATATATCACACTTATCAAGTGAAGTACATTCATGCATAATGTGGCATTTTGCATTATCTATCTTAGTATCATGCCCCATTAAATGATTTCCCAATTGGATTGAAAACTTGAAACATTCATATGGCATTACAGAGCTGGTATCTATCAAACTAACTTCATTATTAGTTTGCACATCAAACATAAAACTTTCATAAAAAAATTGTTCAATAGTCCCATCAAGAAGCATATGCTCTAATTTACTGAAGTCAAATTGTAGCTCCAAGTTCGAGAAATTAGATTGAATAAAAGAATCATATAAAACCTTGGAGTCATCCTCTGATATTTGTCTCACATCTAACATGCATTCATTTTGTGTGATGAACAAGAAGTGTTCATACACAGGCATATGCTCAAACTAATTTGCATTATACTAACATTCACATCCATTTAAGCACTACAAATCAGTCATATTGTTACATGCCCCAGTAGTATGGAAATAAGATCTATCAAAATCCATAGTATCCTTCTCCACATTCAAATCAAGTTTATCACAAAAAACATCAATCCTGTCAACATCCCATGCACCAACAAACATTTTCATCTCAGGTTCATACGTGATGTCAAACTCATTCTTTAGACCATCCTAAAATTCCATGTGAAATGTTTCAAATAGAGGCTCAAAAATTTCAGAACCTAATCTTGAGCCAAAATTTCACATTGAGTTTTCATAACATATTCATTGTTGTAATAACACAGTCAATACTACCCTCCACAATGTCAATATTAACACCTGAATCATTTTGAATGCTAACATTTTCATAATTAATAGGGTCAGCAAAAAGACATTCTTGTGTACTAGTAACCTCATGTGTGCTATCGGTTGATAAGCATGTTGACCTATATGCCAAAGATTCACTGTTATCTGAAATTTGTTCATTAACAATTGAACAAGAACTTTCATTCTCTTTTAGACCAATGCACTCCTCATTGAAAGAAAACATTTCCATTTCTACAACGAAACAATCATGAGCATAAGGGACATAATTACATTCATAGATATCATACTCAGCATCATCAACATCCTTATCATCTCTAACACTGTGCTTAGGATCATGATATTGAACACACAAATTTTTATCTTCAAAATCGTCATCATTCATAGAGTTAGTATGCCCTATTGATAGAAAATTAGAATTACATTCCAAGTAATCATATGAAGTTTGTTCATTCACTTGTGAACAATTGAATTCATCAACCTTCATATCATTGCATCCTTTATATGAAGAAAACACATTTAGACATCCTTGTAGAAGCATTCATAATCCTCACAAAAATAATCAGGTTTGTTGTCATCATCATCCTCATCACAAGAAAATTCATCAATAAATAAAAAATGCTCAAAATCTTCATAATGAATGCTTAAAATTTCATTTTGAATATCATGACCACTTATTTGCAATGAGATATCTACAACACTTGCACTATTTTCACTGATCAAAAAATGACATGGAATGACATCTTGCATCTCTTTTACTTCTTCAATAAACAAGATATTACAAGGAGAGATTTCATGCATATCTATTTTGTCATCATACCATGTATCTTTATCTTCATCATTGTTATATTGATTTGCATATATGCTGCTTGTGAGCTAATTACAATCATTATCCTCATTCATACAAGATGGATCTCCATTTTTTGATATATTATTTTCATTTATGTGCATCATGTTTTGATTTTTCTCACATATAACAATATGGCAGTTTCTATCAGTATTCTGGGACATAACACTCTTCATAATCACATCTATCTTTCTCAACAATCCCTATCCAATCAAATACTTGACCAAGATTAATAGGCTTCAACTCTTTTGGCAAGCTACTCAACCTTGGCTCATAGATTTCACAAAAAAAAATCAATGCACATTGAATCTTCAGGTCTGAAATTTTTGGGGACCTCCAACAAGGCTTCCAAAAACCTTGCAAACAAATCATATGGTGATTCTCCCTTTTGCCTCTTCATGTCATACAATTCTTGAACAAGAGACATAGGATCAACACTACTCAAATTTTTCTCATACTCAACTTGGAGTTCATCATTAGTTGCATTATGAAATGATAAACTGACTATAACAACAAAAGCATTATCACCTTGATAATCACTTTTGTTGTCTATCCCATAAATTTTGTTTGTATGAGATGTGCTAGGATAGCCAGCACTTGCAGGCATGTATCCCTTTGGCATTGAGTACTTCAGATTATTTTTAATATCCAGAGCTATAACATATGCCTGATGTAATGTTGCAAGCTCCTTGTCTCTCAATGAGCATTCTTCAACAGATTCTCCAACGTAAAAAAACAAACACACTATATCATTTGGTCTCGTACTTGTAGGAATGTTACCTAATGTTTTTGCAAATCTAAGATTGAATGCAGGAGCCAACTCATCTTCTTCTTTATGGATGTTCATAAGTTTTTGTATCATTGAACTGGCCTCAATTCTCTCACCAAACTATTTTATGAGGGCCACCATAAACTCATTCCACGAAGAGATAGAACACACTGGAAAATATGAAAACCAATCTCTAGAATCTTCCTTCAAATATTGAACAAAAAACTTCATGAAAACATCTTCATAGCCTATCTCATAATCTCATAAAAAAATTTACATGTTGATTTTGAGTTTTTCCCTCTAAACTCTAGCAAGCGTTCCCTAACTTCATGAGGGATAACATTTGGAAACCCAAAAACTACCACTAAAATTTATGGCTCTATATCTTTGATGACATGACAGGAATTGCACACTTTGCATGTTTGCACCTGACACCCCATAGAGATATATAGGTGGATGATGATACACTTTCTTACACCTTTTACAAACTTCCTACATCAAATCTACAGTCTATCATTCACTACCCTATTTCTTTCTTTCATCATGACCTTAAAATATTACAATGCATAACCCAAACTCATCTATATGTAAGATCTCTTTAGTGGGCATATTTAAGAACAAGCATACTTCTTCAACATAATACACAGGCTGCAATTAATAACTCAGAATTATGTAGAATTGTCACTACTATTTCCCTTTCTTAGTGCTTAGTTTCACTTCATAAGGAACAAAAAAAATAGGACTTTCAAATATATTTTTCATACATAAGATTATCCTTCTTGAAAACCTAAACATATTAAAATACCCAGATATGTTGCAATTGTTGAAAACTTTCTTTTCTGAGTAAAACCTTTTGTAGATCTGAAATATTCTTCACATTTTCATCAGGTTCTTTTCACAAAGATGCCACCTCTCTTTAGAGGGAAAAATTCTTCAAGTAGCTAAAAGCTTCTTCATAAGTCAAATTTCTTCTAGTTATTTTCACCAACAAAGTACCATATCTCATGAAACTTCTCAAGTATGTTGCAACAATTCTTTCTCCAAGTATGCAAGTCCTCATTGTTTGAACCAAATCGTCAGATCAACAAATTATTTGACTCTTCCCAAATAGATATTCCTCTGATTTCCCCTAGTAGAGTCACCAATTTTTGGTGTTTTTTCCAATTGAACCTTGAAAATCCTCTAAAGGATAGCCAACCCTAATTCTCAAGAATTTCAAGATTAGTGGCCAACAAATGGGAGATGGATTTTATACTTTTCTCCCCTGAACTTCAAGCTCTACAGATCCTAGGAGGATGGTCCTATGTGACCCTAGATACAAATATTCATCTTATGGTACAACACAGTGTAAAGCAAATAAAATTCATACAATATAACAAGGATGTGTATGGTTGCATCAAATAATGGTACATCCCTTGTTCTCATTTCATTATAGACATGAAGTTGAGACACAAAATAAACATAAAACTAAAGCATTAAAAGCGTCTTTTTGTTTGTCAGAATCAAATTTCAAAATGGAACCGACACTTAGAACCTTTTCAGAGTTCAAGTTTTAGTTTCCATCCTAACTCTAATTTATGACTCTTCATTCTTGTTTGTTTTAGAATCGAGTATTGGACTGAAACCAGAACCAGGAACCTTTTCAAGGTTCCTGGTCCTGGTCCCATCCCTCGAGTTTGGGTTTCGGAACTATTTTGAAACCTTGCACTCTTTGAAGTTTTTTGTGCCAAGTTCCTTCCCGATCTCAACTTCTAACCTACCTTATGGGTTTTGTGATGGTTCATTAATGATTGTTGCCCCAATCCTGAGGCCTGACCTACTTTGCATTAATGGTCCTTGGTTTGCACACGCAAACCAGTTTATATTCCTTTGTCTCTCAGTTTTGGCTCGATATTGGTTTGTGTTTTCAATGAAAGGAGCCAAAGCGGAGTAGAGGATTGGGGCGCAAGGTCGAGTTTGGTAATTTTTTTGATTAGGCATTACGCTTTTCAAGGTAGGGGTTTTCCTTTCTTCATCTTTTCTCGTTTCTTGTTTTCTTGCTCGTTTCCTTTTCATTTTTCTTGCTTGTTCATTCGCTTATTTGCTTCTTGTTTGGCTTGCTAGTTTTTTGTTGCTTATTTATTGTTTTTCTTGCCATTTGGTTCATTTGTTTTTCTCCTCTTTTGGGTCTTTGTTGTTTCTTTTTTTTTTCATGTTGTTTTTTGATGCACGATTTTCTTCATTCCCATTGAAACCCTAGTAGTCTAGGGTTTCCATATTGTTGACTTTTACAAATTTAGGTTAGAACCCTAGGATTTCACGTATCTGATCCCTGAAACTAAAAAAATTGATTAAGTATTGGGTTAGTCTATTATTAGGGTTCAGACATTTGAAATAATCTTGATCTCGATCCCGAAGGGGTTGTTAAATATTAGAAAATCATTCTTTATCACCTTCATGCTTGATCATGTTCCGATTATGATCATCGCACATGTTGTGGGATCAGGTTTTGAAACTAATCAGTAATTGTGCACCTTCGTGTGGTTCTAGTTTCGAACACTGTCCCAACTTTGACTTTCGACCTTTGGTCGGGATCAGATATCAGAATGAAAGCCTGCCTTGTCTGGAACAATTGATCTAGTGCCAGGTTCCAACCTAATCCCAACTTTCGACTCTTAGTCAGAGATTTGAATCGGAAGGAAACCTTAAATTGTTACTCTATGAAAGGTTCTAATGCCAACTATTGTTCAGATTCTGCTTTCTACATTACTTTCAGGATCAAATCTTGAAACTAAACCAAGCCCTTGATGCCAGATTGAGCTCCAATGAAAGGTTTTATCTCTATCTTGACTTTTGACCTCCGATCGGGATTGGAATTTGGAGTGAACTTGAACCCATTCACTTTTCAAAGTTCCAGTTCCAAGTGACATCTCAATCCTAATTTTCAATTACACTGTCTTTAGGATTTCGATGTCGGATGTTGTTCCAATCCTAACTTCTGATACCTCTTTTGTAGAGTTCAAGTGCTAACTTTCAACCCGATTCCAATGTCCAATAGAATGGTAAGGATGGATTTGTAAGGGTCATGTTCCAAGTCCTATCTCAATCCTGACCTCTGAAAATAACAGAAATATCATGAGAATGAATATGTTTTTTAGTATATAGGGTTTTAATATAGAATGCATTTGATGCCTAACTCTTTGCAATTTTCCCTTCTACCTAATGAATGTCATGATTACAGGTCTATTAAATGTTTGATTCAGAAGAGGATACTAGCATCGAAGAGGTGCAAGAGGTACAAGAAGGACAAAGGGGACAAAATCCTAAGAGATTGAAGCCAAAACAAATTCCCTTGACCATGAAGTATAAGTTTCAAGGAAATCTAGTCCAATCATAGTTTGGGTTAGAGGTAATGAAGATAACTAATACATTGGTATGCCACATTGACCTTGAACAGTTTGTGAAAGACACTTTCTTAGAAGATGCTAGTCTGAGGGCTAAGGAGATTGCTAATTCAGGTCTAGCACATATAGCTTAATTCCGCATAGTTGTGCAATGTTCAGAGTTCATACTAGTTGTTGCTCATGCATACAACTCAGTCCAGAGGAAATGTATTGATCCTTGGGGGACAAAAATAATTGATTTGACACCATGAATGATAAGGCTTCTCCTTAACTTACCTCCCCAACCTAACCTATAAATCATGACAAAAGTGGAGGCATTGCGGAAATATGAGGCAGATGTGGAGGGTAACCTAAGATACATAAATAAGAGGTGGTTGAAAATGAAAAATAATTCAATAAAGAAACTTCCCACCAAGCCTAAGAGGTTTGAATTCTCTATGGAATTGGGGGAGGTTATTACACTACTATCTATGGAATTTGGGAAGGAAGACTCATATGCATTCAAGAACTGGATGTTCTCTTTTATTCAGATTGTTCTTAATGGAAAGTAGTACTTGCACTGGGGACAGATGGTATCAAATTCCATTCATGATCAGCTCACCAAGGTGAAGGACACCAAGACATTCTACATAAGTTCCTATGTAATTTACTGTGTTGCAAGAATGGGACAATTCCCAGGCGCAAACATAGAGGGAGTTCTTGAGGAAGCAGTTGGAGAGAATAGATTATGGAAATACTATGATCAATTGGAGCTTAAGAAGGCAGAAAAGCATTTCAAGAGAGTAAATGATGCCTTCTTGTATGTGGTTATCAATCAATTGACAGGAGATGTTGGCTTTAGATTAACTAAGGAATCCATGGATTTTATTGAAGAATGGGGGAGTTGGTTTATTCAATACCCAAGAACAACTTACATCAGATTATTTGGCTTTGAAAAAGCTCCATTTAAGCTGCCAAGATGATGTAGTGATAAAATGATACTAATGGAATTCTCCCGACAGGCAGCTGAGGTAGATGCTAAGTTCTCAAAGAAACACAAGGCAGGGTGTCACTCATTTCCTATGGAATTAGGATTTTATTCATGTTAATCAACAGTGATGGCCAAGGTTGCAACAAAAGAGTTTCAAGCATGCAATCTCAAGTTTTATGAGGAAAGGAAGAATTTTGACATGAAGGGGAAGATGAATGAGTTATATGCATCTTTGTTTCCATATCATGAACATCACCTCAAAGACATCTGGTCCAACCTACAGGATCAATTTGAAGTCAGGAAAAGAGGATATGAAAGGCTGACTATTCCCCAAAAGAGGGACTTTAATATTAAAAAAGATATACTCAAATGGTTATCAGATGATAGCATCCTCCTTGATCCACAATATGAGGTAGATGAAGTTACAACCAATGAATTGGAACCCTTCAATTTGATGGAGAAGGAACAATTTGACATAAATAAGATTTCAGAGGTGGTCATTGATCGGAGCATAAAATGGATCGACATGCGCCTCAACCGGCCTCAAGGCAGAGCTACAAGGAAAAGGAAGGATTCCAGGTGGAATCATCTTTGGCTATCGAGACAAATAAGTATAAGAGGACTAAGAAGCAATCTTCACAAGAAAAAGAAGAAGTCACAATGAAGAAGGTTACATAATCCTTAAAACACGCTAAAATTACCTACCAAGCTACTACTGTTGGGGTTGTTTCAGGTCTTAGTGTTGAACCCCTTTCCACTATATACCCAGAAATAGAAACTGCTCAAGAAGGTCCTTCTACCACTCCTCCACAAAGTGAGGAAACCCCTTCTACTGCACCTTCAATTGCAGAAATAGTAACTAAAGAAGGGGAAGAGCCTCTAGTAATAAACATCACAAAATCTCCCCTCATATGATTCTAAAGAGACTCCCCTTTGGGAAGACCTAGCTAGAGAAGAGGGAGAAGATGAAGACTTTGGAGAGGAGGATGTAGATGTGGGAGAAGGGAACCTTTGGAATGAGGAAGAGATGTGGCATGTCTTGATAGAAGATGAGTAGAGGGAGATATTGGAGAGTGCTCAAAATCAAACTGGTGAGGAATTGGCTCATGAAGAAGAAGAAGAAGAGCAAAGGAAAAAGGACAAAGAAGAAGCTCAACAGATGGAGATGGAGGTTTGAAATATTGTTGACATTAATGCTAAGAATGAGAGGCAAGAAAAGGAAATGGTTGATAAAGAGAATCTTGAACAACAAAAGGTTCCATCTGTGTTAGAGACTGGAGCAATTTATACACCTGCAACGCCTCCAAATCCAACACCTCCAAGTGCTCAGCAAATGACAATGTCACCCATGTTGGTATGTGGCGACTGATCATGCTATACTGTACACTCTTCATGTATCCTCGTCAGGGTTAAGGGCCAAGCCGAGCCCTAGGTGGGGGTTCGGGGGTGGCAGTCCCCGAAAAGCGAGGGTTCGGAGGCGGCAGCCCCCAAGAAAAAAATTTCTCCTATTTTTCACTTCATCACCGACAAGATAAAAAATGACTTTGTAAAACCCTAATTCTAGAAGCTTCTAAAAAGCTTGTAATAAGCAATTGGGATGGAAGTTGCAATAGGGCATTATTCACAAGATTGTAATATGTTTTGCACTGAATAATAAAATCATTGGATGGCTATAGTTTGGTAAATGTAACCCACATTGGGTGAGCCACGTCAAATTCTCTGTGTTGTCTTGTTGCTGCTATAATTTTTCTATGTTTTATTTCTTTGTTTTATTGATCAAATCTGCATTTAACTTGTTAGATTTCTATCCCTAACAAGTGGTATCAAAGCGAGGTTTTTTTTAGTTTTCCTCTGCAGGAAGGTCTCACGGTTGAGTGGGAGTAATGGCAGACGAGGGTAAGTTGAAGGTTCAAAAGTTCAATGGGAAGAACTATCAGTTATGGAAGATGCAGATGGAGGGCTACCTCTATCAAAACGATTTATGGCACCCACTGAAAGGGAAAACCAAGAAACCCTCAGCAATGTCTGATGAGGATTGGGATATTTTGGATAAAAAGGCACTTGGTAGTATTCGTTTATGCCTAGCACAATCAGTGGCGTTCAATATTACAATAGCAAAGACAACTCAAAGTTATATGAAAAGCCTTCCACTTTGAATAAGGTATTTCTTATGAAGTGTTTATTTAATATGAAAATGGTAGAAGATGGGTCAGTTGTTGATCATTTAAATGAGTTTAATACGATTACTAGTCAATTAACTTCTATAAATGTAAACTTTGGTGAAGAAGTTAGGGATTTTTTTATTTTGTGTTCTTTGCCTGAAAGTTGGAATAGCTTGGTAATAGTTGTTAGAAATTTTATTTTTGGTTTGAATACATTGAAATTTGATGTTGTTGGTGTTATTTTGAGCGAGAAAATTCATAGGAAAATCTCAAGTGGAACATCTACATCAGGCAGTGTTTTGAATGCAGAAAGCGGGGGTAGAACAAAGGAAAGAGGAAACAATTATGAAAGTCATGGGAAGTCACGAGGAAAATCAAAGGACAAAAGGTCCCAATCTAGAGACAAGAGGGATTGCTAGTACTATGGTAAGCTGGGCCATTTAAAGAAAGATTGTTGGTCTCGAAAAAATAAAGGAGACAAAAAGGAAGGAAGTAAAGAGGAAAATGTGGTAAGTAATAAATCTAATGAGGATGCTTTGATTCTTTCCCTTGATAGTGTTGATGATTCCTAGGTGTTATATTCAGGGGCTTCATTTCATGCTACCCCCCATAGAAGTTATTTTCTTGACTATGTCCAAGGGGATTTTGGGTTGGTTCATTTGGGTGATAACTAACCTTGTCAGATTGTTGGAAAGGGAAAAATCAAGATTAAATTGCAAAATGGGAATCATTGGCTACTACATGAGTTAAAGCAAGTTCCAAGGTTAGGCATAAATTTAATTTCTGCAGGGCAACTAGATGATGAAGGTTGTGTTGTTACATTTTGTTATAAAAATTGGAAGATTACAAAAGGTGCCTTAGTGATAGAAAAAGGTATGAAAGTAGGCACCTTATATCTTTGTACAGGTCATATTGTTCCTTCTACTTTAATTGTTATAGAGAAAATTCAATGTTCAGGAACAGTTGTTGCAATTCAGCAAGTAGAAGATCAAATAGTGGTTGTGGGTTTCGAAACAACACTATGGCACAATAGAATTGGGCACATGAGTGAAAATTTTATGAAATTACTTCATTAAAACAAAGTTTTACCAGGTCTAAAATGTGTTAATATGGATTTATGTGAAAGTTGTGTGTATGGAAAAAAAAAAAAAAAAGAGTCAATTTTCTCAAAGATGGGAAGCAAAAGAAAAATGAAAAATTGCAGCTTGACCATACAGATGTATGGGGACCAGCTCAAGTATCTTCTCTTCGTAGCTCTCCATATTATGTTATATTCATTGATGATACAATTAGGAAGGTATGGATTTATTTCCTTAGGAAAAAATCTTATGTATTTGAAACTTTTAAAAAATGAAGAAGCTTGGTTGAGAATGAGACAGGTAAAAGATTAAAATGTCTTAGATTTGATAATGGTGGTGAGTATTGCAGCAAAAATTTTGAAGATTATTTTTCCTCTAATGGTATTCGTAGGCAGAAAATGCTTCCAAGGACTCCACAAGAAAATGGAGTGACTAAACGCATGAATAGGATAATAATGGAGTGTGCAAGGAGTATAAGGTTGCATGTTGGGATGCCCTTAAACATGTGGGTAGAGGTTGTGAACACTATTGTTTACTTAATTAATAGAGGTCCTTCTACTCCTTTGGGTTGTGGTATTCCAGAGGAAGCATGGACAGGTAAGAAGGTGAGTTAATTCTTTTCTTCGAACCTTTAGTTGTGAAGCATTCACACGTGCAGATTCTGAAAATAGAACCAAGCTAGAAGCTAAATAAAAGAAATGTATATTTGTTGGATATGGCATTGATGAATTTGGTTATAGGCTTTGGAAGTTTGAAAATCATAAAATTGTGAGAAGCAAGGATGCCATATTCAATGAGAAAGTGTTGTACAAAGATCAGTTATAGCAGCATGAGAAGAAAGAAAATGATTATGTGGTGCTAGATGACACTCCAAACAATGATGTTCCAATGGTTCCTCATGCTTCACAACAACAAATACCACAAACTCCAGTGAATGTTAGATGATATTCAAGGATAAGTACACCTCCGAAAAAATATTCTGCCTCCTTGTATTCTATTTTATTAACTAATGTTGGTGAACCGAAATGTTATGATGAAGCTATGCAAGTGGATACCAAAGTTTAGTGGAAGCATGGAATGGAAGAAGAAATGGACTCCTTGCTGAAAACTCAAAATTGGGAATTATGCAAGTTGTCTGCAGGTAAAAAGACTTTATCAAACAAATGGTTATATAGATTGAAAGAGGAGGATGGAGGTAAAAAAATATTTAAAGCCAGGTTAGTTGTAAAGGGATTTACACAAAAAAAAGGTATTGATTTTGATGAGATCTTTTCTCCAGTTGTTAAAATGACTTCTATATGTACTGTTTTAAGTATTGTGGCTACTAAAGATTTGCATTTGGAATAGCTAGATGTTAAAACATCATTTCTCCATGGTGATTTGGAAGAGGAAATATATATGGAATAGCCACAAGGATTTGAAGTCAAAGGTCAGGAGAAATTGGTGTGCAAATTCAAGAAAAGTTTATATGGCTTGAAGCAAGCACCTCGGCAATGGTATATTAAATTTGATAGCATTATGGTTGAGCATGGCTACAATTGGTGTAATCAGACCATTTTTTTTTATTTTAAGAGGTTAGATGATGATAGCTACATTATTTTATGTTTATATATTGATGATATGCTTGTAGCGGGGTCTAACATGGTCCACATTAAGGAGTTAAAACATCAGTTAGCGAATTCTTTTTGTTATGAAGGATTTGGGGGCAGTGAAACAAATCCCTGGTATGAAGATTACAAGAGATAGGAAAAATAGAAAATTGATTTTACCTCAAGCTGATTATATTGATAAGGTGTTGCAGAGATTTCATATGGAGAATACCAAAGTTGTCTGCACACCTTTGCCTAGTCATGTTAAATTGACAAAAGATATGTCTCCAAAGACACAAGTGGAGGAAGATAAAATGTCCAAGGTACCATATGCTTCAGTTGTAGGTAGTTTAATGTACGCCATAGTATGAACAAGACTGGATATTGCACATGATGTAGGAGTTGTTAGTAGGTATATGAGTCATCTTGGAGTTAAGCATTGGAATGCAGTAAAATGGATTCTCATGTACTTGAGAGGTACATCCAATCAATTTTTATGTTTTTGGGGCTCTAATACTGAGTTAAAAGGCTATGTTGACTCATATTTGGCAGGGGATATAGATACCAGGCAGAGTACCATAGGTTATGTATTTACAGTTGGTGGGAAAACAGTGAGTTGGAATTCTCGGTTGCAAAAGGTTGTTGCTTTATCCACCACAAAGGCAGAGTATGTTGTTGCAACAAAGGCAGCAAAGGAGATGATATGGCTATAGCTTTTCATGAAAGAGTTGGGCAAACAATAGGCTGAAAATCACTTGTTTGCAGACAGCCAAAGTGTTATACATCTTGTAAAGAATTTTTCCTTGCACTCTAAAACCAAACACATACAGCTAAGATATCATTTTATTCAGTCAGTGTTGGAGGATGGACAAGTAAAGCTAGAAAAGATACATACAGATGTCAATCCAATGGATATGTTTACAAAGATAATGACAAGGGAGAAGTTGAGCTCCTCTTCAACTTCAATTGGTCTTCACGGTTAAAATTATAAGTGCAGCAGGGTCTAAGGTGCTTATTTCTAGTGGGAGTTGTAGGTGCAACGGTGTCATCCAGGATTAGTCTCCAAGTGGGAGATTGTTTGATGTGAAGCCTGATCAGTTTCCAAGTGGGAGATTGTTGGTATGTGACGACTGATCATGCTATATTGTACACTCTTCATGTATCATTGTCAGGGGCTAGGGTCAGGCCGAGCCAGGCCCCAGGCAAGGGTTCGAGGGTGGTAGCCCCCAAAAAGTGGGGGTTCAGGGATAGCAGCCCCCGAGAAAAAAATTTCTCCTATTTTTCTTCGTCACTAATAAGATAAAAAAAAACTTTGTAAAACCCTAATTCTAGAAGCTTCTAAAAAGCTTGTAATAAACTGTTGGGATGGGAGTTGCAGTAGGGCATTATTCCCGAGATTGTAATATTTTTTGCACTAGATAATAAAATCATTGGATGGTTGTGGCTTTGTGGATGTAGCCAATATTGGGTGAACCACATTAAATTCTTTATGTTGTCTTGTTGCTACTATAATTTTTTTGTGTTTTATTTCTCTGTTTTATTGATCAAATCTGCATTTAAATTGTTAGATATATGCCTTCTAACCTTAACAACCCAATACTCCAACTTGGTTGAAATTAAATCTTGAGAAAAGACAGCAAGTCCAAGTGCAACTAATTAGCTAGGATGAAATGAAAATGGAAGTGGAAAAGGTAAAACCCAAGAAGAAACCAAGAGCCATACATTCTACAAGACTAACCGATGATCGGGACTTCGTAGCAAAGGTTGCAACCCTGCTTGTGGATAAGGATGGCAGGGAATGACAGGTTGTTGATTAACATTTGAGCACAGTTAATCTTGGTAAAAAAACTAGAAATCAGCAGATGACACTTATTGATATCATGGCGACTTCAACTAAATCAAGATAGGTAGAGGATAAACAATTTAAGGGTGATCTAAAAGCCCAAGTGGGAAAAATGAAGAAGTTTTTAAAAGAGCTCACCTCATCAGCTCTAGAGCAGCCTAAGTATTCAGAGGTACCTATGCTTATGAGCTGAAAGGAAGTAGATGAATTGAAGATTATGAAAAAGAACGCTACATGGTTTGACAATTGGTTCAATACTTTCAAGGAGGAGATTGAGAAGCTCCTAGAAGAAGGATATAAACAATATGAAGAAGCTCGTACTCTTCCTAAAGAGATAGAAGAGTGTGCAAAAAAATGGTGGGAAGAAGAGGAAAAGTACAAAAAATTCTTAAGAGGGTTGAAAACCATTGATAGAACTTCCAAGGAAATGTTGATCCAATCAAGGATCTTAGGTGATGAGGATATGGAGTATCTCAAGAAGGCTATTAATATAATCATCTTCCGATTAGAAATTCTCATTGAACACAAAATAATTCTCCTCAAGGATCAATAGGAAATAAGAGATCATACAAGCATATTTGAGGAAGTTGTTACATAGATCACAGTCAAGGATTTACCCCAAAATGGACAATTGAATTAACTACACGAAATAAAGGATAATTGGGGTAAACGATTAGAACAGCTAGTAGAAGAAGGTGACAATCCTAAAGGGACTCTTCTGGATAAGTTGATGACTATTAATTTTGAGACTCGTTGGGCTGCGAAATATGTCAGCCAATTGCAGGAAACTATTGTTGTAGTTGCGGGAGAATTTGAACAATCTATGTTCAAATTGGAATGGATCGTTGGACCTAAGGAAGAGGTTCTTGAGATGACTTTCAATAACTATGATGAATTTCATGGCTTTCCAAAGGAGATTGGAAATTGAGAGGAATATTTCATTTTTGAAAAGGAATAAAGTCAACAAGTCAACTTCTCCCAGGTGTCCCATTGACAGGCAGTTAACTTCAAATCATTTTATGATAAATCAAGAAAGAAGCGTCGCTCTTCATACTTCAGCAATTTTGACAAAGTGAAGACTCCAGTTCAACTAGAAGCATTCCTACAATCGTGGATCTAGGCGCCCATTTTATAGATCAGAAATTTTGGAGGGAATTTTTAGTGTTTTCTATTTTTCTGTAAGTTAAAAAATTATCCTCATTGTAAAGGTCGGCAGATTGAAGTCTGATCTGGAGCCTTATGTTAGACATTTTTACAGCTTTTATGCAATTAGTTACACTTCAAAGATTTCTTAGTTTAAAGATGATGTTTATGGACAATGGTCTTCTATGCACTAGTGGATCTTGTTGTGCGTAAATGTTTCTTATTTAGTGAAATTCAATAGAAGAGGTCGAACTTAAAACCATCTATTGCATTATTTGTTAATGGTATTTTCCTATTGTTTATTGATTTACAAAATTCAATGATGAGTTAATATTGTTTGTTATTAAATTAATTCTAGAGAAAATGAATTGCAATTATGTTTATTAAATCTACACTACAAATGGGTATAATTGAATAAATGTTTGTGAGTTATTTCATTCATATGTTTTATACTTTACAAAATGCTTGTTACAGAAATTACATGTTCAAATTTGAGGAAAATGTTTGTTCACATTTTCCTGTTCTAGAAATTGTGATCTATCTTTTTGTTTATTTAAAAACCATTGTTAGAATATTTTGAAATAGTCAGTTTATTACTCTTTTACCAGCAAAGGCCCGTTGAATATTATAGTCATGTTGACCATTGGGTGATACAGCATAGTTGTGAACCAACTACTGAGACCTTGGAAGATAGCTAATTTAATATTAACTATATTTTTTAGAAGTAGGATAGAAATATTCTACTTAATGTTGTGTTATTTTGACCATCAACAGAACTGGCGCTAGAAGGAGGGCCCTAAGGAACAAACTAGAGCGAATTGGGTCATTCTCACCATACAGATTTGAACGAGTTCTAGGATCTACTCCCAGCAAAGAAGCGTTTGTAGAACTTCGATTTCCTACTCGACCCAAAACACGTAGAATTCCAATCCCACCACCATTAACACCACCAACTCCACTGATATTTCCATTAATACCACAATTGCAACCACCTAACCCACTGGCACCAGTGGTGTTCTTCACAAGGAATCCCTCACCACTAGGGACTATCCCCAGTGGTATCCATGAGATGCCTAAAAACCAAAAACAGTTTTATCCTAGGTACGCCCATGGGGAATCTCTAAGTGCAAAAGAACACATTCAAGCATTCAAAGATGTGTGTACTAGGGCTCAGATAGTGCATCACAATGTGGCCTACAAACTGTTTCTTTATTTGTTAGGAGATATGGCATATAACTGGTACCTCAACCTACCCACCAAATCCATTAGTAGTTGGACAGACTCGGAGAACGCCTTCATTAACCAATTTTGGGTCTATGTAGACCTAGTCATTTTGTACCACCAGTTTTCCATGATTAGGAAGGAACCCCATGAACCATTTCCTTTATTCTATACTTGGTTCCAGAGAATGTATAAGCGTTTGTGGCCACCTTACATAGTTGTTGAGAACATTTCCATCCAAGCATACCTCAAAGCCATTGACCCCTTGACTGGTCTGTTTTTGAAGAGGATTTACCCAAACGCTGACATTCATTCATTGGCTAAAGTTTACCATTTGGCCATCAAGCTACAACAACAAATAATCCCTCAACCAGGTGGTATGGGTGGGACATTTCCTTCATTAGGATATCCTGGGATGCCTAACCAGATGGTTGCAATTAATAACACAATGAATAGTGGAACCCCACTTATGAATACAATTCCAAGAATGTCCAATTTTTGCTTAGGGCCATTGGAAAAAATACATCCAACACCCTTGTTGCCTTGGATTAACAACAGAAACAACCATACTCAAGCAAGTATGACACTAAATACTAGAACCCCAAATTTTTCCCAACAGCAACATCCCTAAATTTACATAGGAGGATAGAATCCTCAAACAAACCCGCCAACTACACAGTAGACTAATCAAGCTGCAACAACTACAGAAAATGAACGAACTGCACGTTTGTCAATAGAGTTGGAAACTTTGAAGAAAACAATGTCCCAAGTTGCAAATGAGATGGCTCAGTTCAAATTGAATCCTCCCCAAAACCAAAATCAGTACCAAAATTAGGGAGGGTATCCAAATAAGAACAATTACCCCAACCAAAACAACAATCAAAATCAGAGGAACTCTCAAAATCAAATTTTCCAAAACCAAAATTATCAAAACCAAAATAGAGGATTTTTTCCCAACAACAGACAATGGGATACAAGACCAAACAATGGAGGAGTCTCGCACAATTACTAGGCCAATGAAGACAAAACACACAATGCAAATGTTGCAAATTTAAACGTCATGACCAACTGGTGCAAGTTACATGATACCACCACTCATTCTGAGGTCAACTGCCTAGAAATCAAAAAGATAGTTAAAACTGCTCAAGTTGATTCTCAACCAACCCAAAAAAATGCTAACAAAAGCGGCAGGTCTATAGATACTGCTATGGCCTTGGAGACTTATGATGAGTACCAGTTTCCTTTCCTAGATGAAAACAAGCCAAAAACTAATATGTACGATGCTCAATATTTTCAAGCTAAAGGAGGTCATTTTTTTAGGAACCAAAACAAAGGACCATTCACTACATCTACTCCAACTAACAACATCGTACCCCCAAATCCTAGAGTGGATAACAATCCACCTCCACACAAAGGACCACCTAAGATTCCAAATAGAGGGAATTTTGCTTTTATCCCTAGACATCAATACAACAACATAGAGTATGATATAATTAAAGAGATGCAGAAACAAATGACTTCCCTATCATTCTTTGATATTCTGAAATGGTGTCCCGCTTAATACGAACTCATGTTGAAAGTTTTGGCTGAGGAAAATCAGTTAAAAGGAAAAGCAAAGGTAACTCCTACTGCTGAAATGAATGTGGATTATACAGGGAAAAGACAAGAACACCACCACTCTTTTTAAGTTTGAGAGTTTTTGGGAAAAACTTGCACAACTGCCTGCTAGATTCTGGGGCCTCAGATAATGTCATGTCATTTTCTAGTTTTAAGAAATTAGGCCTAACCCCAATCCAAACTCACAAAAAGGTTATACAATTGGATAAAACTGAAGTGAATGTTGTAGGAGAATTGAAAAATGTACATATGCAGATTGGATTAGACCTAAGGATTCAAAACTACATGGATATTCAGATTGTTGATATTACTGAGATGTATGGTATGTTGTTGATTAGGGATTGGGTGGAGACCATAGGAGGTTATCTTTTGTTGGATTTCTCACACATGTTGTTGCCATAGAAGGGTATGGCAAGTTAGATTCGGATAGAGTGCGAACCTCGCTTAAAACACATGATAACATAATATGATCACCCCAACGAGGTTGCTTACTTTGAAACTAACCTAGGTATTTATAAGATGGATGAGGTTATGATGTTCTTAGTACCAAATTCAAGTCAAATTTTTCCCTTAGAAAATAGTGATTGCATGACTTCCATTAACCAGGAGTTGTTAATCTGAAAGCTACAACAAGACAAATTGGTCTTGGGAGAAGAGGCAGATTTGTGGAGTCTAGTGTAGGGTCCACTATCAAAATCATTCTGAGCTAACATGTCAGCCTTGTTTGGATATCTTAAATCATGTTTGTTAGTTAGGAGATACCCAAAACATAAATTTTATGACAGTCCAAAATCCGTTTTTACTTGAAACTAATGTTGCATTTGTTTTGACAGGAATTAGCAACCCACAGGAGAGTATTCTGTCATTCACCAATCAACCCTCTAGCCTACCTCTAAATCTACAAATTAAGATTAGAGAACCCCAGGAAAATTTAGATGCCCTTGCTCATGCTCACCTTTCGATTCTGAAAGAGTTACTCAAAGAGAAGGTGAGTTAAAAAACTGATAATCATAAGGAGTTGCAAGAAACAATTTATGCACATATGCTTAATCTAAATGAAGTATCTAACAACCCTCAAGTATAGAGATCCCCTAACCTCAACATCGTAGACCATTCAAATTCACCATTCACTCCTCTTAAACAATAACCTAAGACTGGTCTTAAGAAAGAGATTATACCCCAAGACCAGTTATGGACGCTCAAGTTTGATGGTTCCAAATCTAAATTAGGGAGTGGAGCTGGAGTATAATTAACTAACTCGAAAGGGAAAACTTATTTTTCTTCTTACAAGTTGAAGTTTGGGTGTACTAACAATGTTGTAGAGTACGAGGCATTGGCCAAAGGATTGATGTTCACACATCAGAAGAAAGTACAAGACCTCAGACTGATGGGAGATTCAGAAGTGATTATGAAGCAGGTTCGTAGCCAATATACATGCCACAATAAAAGATTGGCAGCTTACCAAAATAGGGTATGGAACCTAATTGAGGACTTTGATGCATTTGAAATTAAGTTTATTCTCAAGGAAAATAATTAGATTGCAGATGCATTGGCAGTAGCAGCTAGTACACTAGAGCCTATGCAGGATTCCAAGTTAAGAAGGTTTTTTGTTGAGTTAGTATCAGTTCCGTTTATTCCTGATAATGTAAGAAACTTTCAAGTTTTTGATGATGATCAACACATTCTTTCCTTTTTGGAAAGTTTTGACGTTTTTGAAGCGAAAATCATCGATGAGTTTGATAGAGATCAAGGGGACTGGGCGCCGGAGAATTTTGATATGGAAGGTATAATCAACCTAAAAACTAATAGTATCCCCAAAGGAATGGTGGCACTAGAGAGTATTTTTGACTTCAATCCTCAAGCCCAAGAAAAGTTACCTATAGATGTTGATGGAGGAAAGTAT
The DNA here is from genome assembly GCA_007258455.2 of Sequoia sempervirens. NCBI lineage: Eukaryota > Viridiplantae > Streptophyta > Pinopsida > Cupressales > Cupressaceae > Sequoia > Sequoia sempervirens. The sequence goes on along the minus strand of VDFB02000015.1, from coordinate 57,779,412 downwards.
GAAACACACAACTTGGCAAATTCTGGTTTGAAAGGGAATATGTTTATCAGCAAGACTTGTCTGAAAGATATTCGCAACAAGATTCTGAAGGTGTTCAAAGAAGACATTGCAGCTATTGCATGGGGATACGAGGATCTAAAAAAATTCAACACCTCAATGATAACTCATGCCATCCCTTTGAAGCCTCAAGCAAAGCCATTTCATCATAAACAACAACCATTCAACGCTCTAATTGAACCCCTGATCCTTAAAAAGGTGCAGAAATTGTTGTCGGCCAAAATAATTTTTCATGTCAGGCATTCTACGTGGGTCACAAATTTGGTGTATGTGCATAAAAAGAATGAAGAAATCAGACTGTGTGTAGACTTTAGGAATCTAAACAAAGCTTCAGAAGAGGATAATTATCCTCTTCATTCCCTTGACAAAGTGCTACAAATAATCAACGATTCACAAATGATGTCATTCCTAGATGGTTATTCAGGATATAACCAAGTACTAGTCAACTATGAGGATCGTATGAAGACTACCTTCACTACAAAGTGGGGAACATTTGCTTACCGGAGAATGCCTTTTGGCCTCATCAATGTTGGAGCAACCTTTCAGTGTGCGATGGACATGGCTTTTAAAGATTTGGTAGCTAAATGCATTATTATTTACATGGATGATTTGATAGTCTTTTCCAAGAAAAGAGAAGACCACGCTGCTGATTTAGCAAATATTTTGGAAAAGTGCATAAAGTTTGGTGTTTCCTTAAACCCGAAGAAATGTGTATTCAAGTTCTCGAAAGGGAAGTTACTAGGACATAATGATTTCAAAAAGAGGTATTTCCATTGATCCTGACAAAGTAGAGTCTATCCTGAAATTACCCATGCCAGGCAGTAAGAAGGAGGTGAGATCTTTCTTCAAAAAGATAAACTTCATGAGGAAGCTTATAACTAGGTTTGTGGATATCGTCAAACCACTAAACGAGATGATGAAGAAAGATGCAAAGATTGAATGGAGCAACGAGGCAAAGGTTGCTTTCTCGTAGACCAAGCAATCCATTTCAGAAGTGCCTATTTTAACCAGTCCTGATTATTTACAGCCTTTCTTTATCTATTCTTTTGCATCTGATCACTCATGTGTTGCGATTTTGACACAACAAAAAGATGAAGGGGATGAATGACCAATAGATTTCATGAGCTCCTTGTTTAAAAATGTTGAGATAAGGTATCCATCATTAGAGAAACAAGCATTTGCATTGGTAAGAGTTGTCAAGAAGTTTCGTCACTACATCTGTGCAGTAAAACTATAGCCATCATCCTAGATCCAGCAATGAAGTCCCTACTCATGCAAAGTGGGTTGGGAGAGAGAAGGGGAAAGTGGATGGTGATTTTGCAAGAGTTTGATCTAAAGATTCACCCCATGAAATTGGTTAGAGGACAGGGTTTGTCCAAAGCAATGGCTAATGTAGATTCTAAGATGACCTCTCAACAATATATAGTGCAGTCATTTATTTGAGATCCCTGGTACGATGATCTAATTTTCTTACTACTAAACAACAAGTGTCCTGATGGGATGAATACAACGCAAAGAAGAGCATTAAGGATGAACAGTGCTCACTACATGATTAAAGGTGGAGTGTTGTACAGGAAAAACTTCGAAGGTGTTTACTTATGTTGTCTCGATCAGCAGCAGGCGAGGCAATTCATTGCAGAATTCCATGGCAAGCATGGTACTAGACACGGTTCAGCTGATGCTATGGCTCATCAAATCTTAAGGTCAGGGTATTATTGGCCACATTTATTTCGTGACACTCATCAACACGTAAGAACATGCCATACATGACAAACATCAGCATCCAGAGAGCGTAACCCAACAATGCCACTGTAGCTTATGTATGAGGTAAGGCCTTTCTCCCAATGGGCATTGGATTTTGTTGGAGTAGTTAACCCTAACTCCTCTACAGGTCATAGATTCATCTTGACTGCAATAGATTACTGCACACAATGGACAAAAGCTCAAGCTTATAACTTGCACCACCAATGTAGTCATCAAGTTCCTGAATGAACATATCATTACCAAGTTTAGGGTACCCTTTGCTCTGGTATGTGATAATGGCCAAACCTTTTCTTCTGCATAGTTTATTCATTAGGCATTTGAGTATAAAATTGTTTTGAAATATTCTTCCAACCATTATCCACATGGAAATGGGGTAGCTGGGTCTACCAATAAAAATTTGTTGGAAGTAATCAAAAGGTTATTAGAAAGTAATCCTAGGGGTTGGCATACATAGTTAAAGTTTTCCTTATGGGCAAACAGAACTAGAATTAAATCTTCCCTAGGAAATTCACCATATAAATTAGTCTATGGATAGGACAGCAATTTTCCAAACATCAGGTTGTAAAGCGTTGGTTTGAAAAGAGAGCCAAGATCAAGGCTTTTAGAATATCAGACATTGTGTTATTGTGGGATAAGGCCAGAGAGAAGAAAGGTGATCACCAGAAATACGATAAACTGTGACTAGGACCATACCATATTGTTGAAATTCTCGATGAGAATGCTTTTCGACTAAGTACATTAACGGGACAACCTGTTCCATTTCCAATCAATGGACAGTTTCTCAAGCACTACTTTGGCCCATGAAGGCCTGATGATCCTTCCTCTGCATATATTTGGTTTGGTTTCTTTTGTTTCATTTTGCTTTCTTTTTTTTATGGTTTTGTTGTTTTGTTTGTTTGTTTGTTTGTCTTCTTCCGCTATTTTTTTTTGTTGTTGGGGAATCTTCCATTTTTACTATTTAAGGAATAAAGGGTAGTTATCCAAAGCATGCTATTTAAGAAAAATTGACTTGGTATTTTTCAAGTATACCTATTGTCTTTTTCATTCTAAAACCTGTGTTTTATGTTTATCTTAATAACAGTTTGGAAGGTTAAAATAGTTGGGTACATTCTAAGTGGTCCTGTGCAACATGGCTGAATTTGTCACTTATTAATTAGAATCATTTATCTCCTTGAGAGTCTAGTTGTTTTAGGATGGTTGTATTCCTAATTCAAGCGAAAAATTTGGTGTCCTAATGTTGTCATGGTGTCCACCGTAGTTCTCAACCTGATTTTTAGATTACAGTATCTGAGTATTGAGAAAAAGATAAGAAGATATTACTTCAAGAAAGCCAATACCTAAACAATGGATAAAAGAAGAAAGTCTGGAAATAAAATCAATATAAGGGTGATTCGGGTATCTCTACCAGGGCTATGGAGTATAGCAAAGCTTTGTGAGAACTAGAGGTATCTCCATTGGGGCTATAGACGTCTGGCTGGTAGCGAAGCAATGCCTAGGATATCATTGCATGACAACTAAAATAACCCACCTCATGTAGCTTGAATGGGAATATAGTTGTTCCGAGAATAGTAAAAATCTTTAAGGGGGGAAATGTATCACAAACACACACACTCAGATTCAATTTTTTTGTAAGGGTGCACAATTTGAGATTTCAACTCGCCGTTGTTTGCTCTAACCAATCATGCTCAAGTTAAAATAGTCATAAACCAGAGGTTCTGGGGTGACTAAATCCTTCAGTATCTTGAAAATGGGTATAACATTTTCCCAATCGCATCGCCATTTGTTATGCCTTGCATAACCACCCCATTTTCTTTTTGGTCAAAATGGGCCCCCTTGTTGTATTTTCCTTTAGTGTCTTTGTTCTAGATTTGGGACTTGTCTTTTTCTTCCAAGTCTTATTTTGTTTTGTTTTGTCAGGGTTGAGTTTCAAAATGAAACTATCACATTGCACCTTCAAAAAGTGTAAGTTCTCATTTCTCTTCCAATTCTGATCCTCGTGTTTCTTTCTTTTGTTGTTTTTCTTTGTTAGATTCGGGTTTCAGTAAAGAACTTGAACTTTGCACTCTGTGAAGGTTCATTTTCCTCGTTCCATCCTGATTCCGATCTCCACTTTTTCACCATCTTTTTGTTTGTCAAAATTGAGTTTCGAAATGGAACTAGCACTTGGAACCTTTTCAAGGTTCGAGTTCCAATTTCCATCCCAACTTTGATTTCCAATTCTTCATTCTTGTATGTTTTAGAATCGGGTATCGGACCGGAACCCAAACCAAGAACCTTTTCAAGGTTCCTATTCTTGGTCCCATCTGATCCCGATTCCTGCATCTATTGTGCTTTTTCCCATTGGGTTCGGGTTTCAGAACTATTTCAAAACCTTGCACTCTTTGAAGGTTCTTGTGTCAAGTTCCTTCCCAATCTTGACTTCCAACCTACCTTGTAGGTTTTGCAATGGTTCATTAATGACTATCGCCCTAATCCTGAGGCCCGACCTACTCTGCAATAATGGTTGTTGGTTCACACGCACAAACCAGTTTATATTCCTTTGTCTCTCAGTTTTAGCTCATTATTGCTTTACGTTTTCAATGAAAGGAGCAAAAGCGGCACTCAGGATTGGGGCACAAGGTCGAATCTAGTGATTTTTTTAATCAGGCATCACAATTTTTGAGGTAGGGGTTTTCCTTTCTTCGTCTTTTCTCTTTTCCTATTTTCTTACACATTTCCTTTTCATTTTTCTTGCTTGTTCATTTGCGTGTTTGTTTCATGTTTGGCTTGCTAGTTTGTCGTTGCTTGTTTGTTGTTTTTCTTGTCGTTTGGTTCATTTGTTTCATTCCTCTTTTGGGTCTTTTTTGTTTCTATTTTTGTTTTCGTGTCATTTTTCCATGCATGGGTTTCTTCGTTCTTGCCAAAACCCTAGTTGTCTAGGGTTTTTGTATCATCAAATTTTACAAATTTAGGTTGGAACCCTAGGTTTTCCCACATCATATGCCTGAAACTATAAAATTTGATTAAGTATTGGGTTGGTCTGTTATTAGGGTTCAGACATTTGAAATAATCTCGATCTTGATCTTGAAGGGTTTGTTGTTAAATATTAGAAAATTATTCTTTATCACCTTCATGCTCAATCGTGTTTCGATTCCAATCATCGCACATGTTGCAGGGTAATTGTGCACCTTCATGTGGTTCTAGTTCTGAACAACATCTTGACTCTGACTTCCAACCTTTGGTCGAGATTGGATATCGGAATGAAAGCTTACCTTGTTCAAAATGATTGATCCAGTGCCAGGTTCCAACCTGATCCTGACTTCCGACTCTTAGTCAAAGATCGAAATCGGAACACAACCTTAACCTATTACCTTATGGAAGGTTCTAATGCCAACTATTGTTCAAATTCTGCTTTCCGCATTACTTTCAGGATTAGATCTCATAACAAAACCAGACCCTTCACGCCAGATTGAGTTCAAGTGACAGGTTCTATCCTAATTTTGACTTCTGACCTCTTATTGAGATCGGACTTTGGGGCGAACTTGAACCCGTTCACTTTTCAACGTTCCAGCTCTGAGTGACATCACGATCCTGATTTTTTATTACACTATATTTAGAGTTCTGACGCAGTTGTTGTTCTGATCCCAACCTCCATTACCTCTTTTGTAGAGTTTAAGTGCTAACTTTCAACCCGATTCTGATGTCCACCAGAATCATAAGGGGGGTTTTGTAAGGGTCATGTTCCAAGTCCTATCCTGATCCCAACCTCTAAAAGTAACATAAATATCATGAGAATGAATATGTTTTTCAGGATATAGGGTTTTAATATAGAATGCATTTGATGCCTAACTCTTTGCAATGTTCCCTTATGCCTAATGAATGTCATGATTGTAGTGTTGCAAGAATGAAAGTGTTGTGGAAATATCGTTGGTTTTGTCATTGATGTCAACCGGTCAACTGGTTATGTACTAGTTGTTGTTGGTTTTATATGTCGAGGATATTGAGAAAATTGTAATAAAGATATATTGCATGTGTTTAGTGCTTGCTCCAGTTTTTTTGTCCAAATTTTATCTTGTGGTTGTGCGGTTCAGATATGTTGTTCATGGTTGTTAGTAGATGATATATCCAAATTTTTGGTTGTCGATTCATTGTATAGTGCAAGTTGTGTTCACCAGTTGTGAACTATGTTTTTCTGTGTTTTTGGTTGAGGTCCAAGAGAAATGGTGTTGGTATGGATTTTTCTTTGATGAAGTATTATAACTTGCAGTTCTAGAGTTATGTTGCCTTGATTCTATTGAAGATAGTTTTGGCGTTTGGAAGATTCGTGCTTAATGGTTCTATGTGTTTTACACTGGTTTGACTGACATTGTGTGAAATACTGCTTTCGAGGATGATGAAGCGTGTTGGATCTTTTGGGTCCTTTGAAGCGTGTGTTTGGGTCGCCCTCATTCTAATTCCACCCTAAAATGTTTTGGCACCAACCTAATTTGAATTTGATTTAGATGGCCAACTTTGGATATGTTTCAAAGTTAAAGATGGTATAAATGTAAGATGAGTTAATGATGAAGTTAAGATGCAAGAGCGAAGAAGAAGAGCAGTAAGAGAAAAGAGGAAGTTTAGTTTGATGCGACATTAATTCTATTCAGTGAGTGTGTGTGTGTGTGTTGCGAGTGTGGGAGATCAGTGCAAAGCTTAATGTTGAGTTTTTAGACACAATGAGCAAAAGGTGAACTTTATCATTCATGCAAGTTGATCGAGTGACTATACTGAAATCGTTTGTTGCATTGGGATTGCATTCTCTTTGTAACAAGTCTTCTTTGTCTTCTTTGTATCTCTGTGGTAGTGAACCCTCTGGGTTGTAGCCCTGTTGGGCAGTGAGTCCTTGTTCTGAACAATGAATCCTTATTTCAGTCAGTGAGCCTTGTTTCAAGCAGTGAGCCTTTTTATAATTGATTTTGATATTCTCTATAGTGTGAATTAATCATCACCATGGTATTTCCCTCATTGGTTTTTCCACGTAAATTTGGTGTTATTGTGTTTATGTGTTGGATTTGAGTTTCTGCATCGGCATTTGATGATTAATCATTTAAGAAGTTTTAAGTATTAGTTCTGATGACTAAATTAAAGGTTTAGTTTTGTGACAACTGATTCACCCCTTGTCTCTCAGTTGTCCTATTCAACAATTAGTATCAGATTTTGGTTCCTTGGTGAAGAGCTTAACTGCTTTTAAGGAAGGTTCAAGATGGCTGGAAAAATGGTCTTTGATTATCCGAGGTTCAATGGAACTAATTATGGTATCTATAAAGTATTGATGGAAGAATATCTGGAGTATTGCGGATATGATGTGGAGAAAGCTTATAAGAATCCTTACACTCCTCCTACTAATAGTCTGAGTACACCTGAAGAGGTCAAAGCACATGAAGAAAACAATAAGGCAAAGTTTATCTTGAAAAATAGTCTAGTACATTTTGAGTTGATTAAGGTTTAGAATTTGAAGACAGCTAAGAAATTTTGGGATGCTTTAGAAAGAGTGCATGATGGTGATGAAAGAGTTAAAGAGGCAAAACTATAGAATTTGGAGACACAGCTTGATATTCTACATATGTCCGAAGATGAAAATATTAAAGCTTATGTACAGAGATTGGATGAGATAGTGGTTAGAATGCGAGGACTTGGTGCTACTATTGATGAAATAAGGATTGTAAAGAAGATTCTTACAACTCTTCCTAATGCTTATAGTGAGAAGGTGAGTGCATTTGAGCAGACAATAGATTATAAGACTTATACTATGGATCTGTTGTTAGGATTTTTGACATCTTATGAAATGAGGAAGTCGAGTCTAAGAAATGGAAGCAAATCAGAGACTACCTTTAAAGCTACAAAAGCTGAAGATCCGGATGAAGAGAACTTTGATGAAATATAAGCTAACTTTGTAAGAAGAATGAGAAAAGGCTCTGGTAAGTATGAAGGTAAGTTGCCCTTTAAATGTTGTAGTTGTGGAGAAATGGGTCATTATATTGCAAAGTGTCTGGAAGGAGCTAAAATAAATAAACAAATATATGAGAAAGAAAAGAAAGGAAAGAAGATTAACAGAGCTTACTATGTGAATGAGAATGCTAGTATTTCTGATGAGGTTTCAGAATATGAAGATCCAGATGACAATGAATGCTTGTTCACGGTGATTAAGCATGAACCTACTTTTACTAATTCTGAAAAACAGATAAAGAAAAGCCCTTTGGAGGAGAAAAATGAAGGTACAATTATCCTGGATCTATATGATAAACAAGAGAAGAATTTTTGGGTAGTTGATAGTGGTTGTTCACATCACATCACTGGTGATAAAAGTAAGTTTTTCAAGCTTGAGAAATATGATGGAGGCTTGGTTATGTTTGGATATGATACTAGTGCTAAATTTGTGGGATAAGTTTAGTAAGTTTTGATGGAAAGCATCATATTGACGATGTTTATTGTGTTAAGGGTTTAAGGAATAATCTATTGAGCGTTGGTTAGATGTGTAGAAAAGGATATATTCTTGTGTTTAAGGATGAAAAATGTGAAATCTAGAAAGGATCTAGAATGTTGATTGCTATAGGAAAGAAATCTGAAGGAAATATCTATCAACTTAAGGGTGTTGATGGACGATGCTTTATGACTCAGATAAATGACAGTTGTGTTGCAAGATGGTGTGTCCCTTGGTCTTCCTTGCAGCACAGTGCTTGGTTTTGTGACATGGTCTAACCGCCTCCTGTGGATCTTAACTGACACTTGTATCGGGCATTGACGGGTTGACCTTTTGGTGCAACGGCAAGGCCAACAATTGGTATCAAAGTTGGTCACAGGTTCAAACCCCTCGCTTGTGCTGGGGAGGATTGTTGCAAGATGGTATGTCCCTTGGTCTTCTTTGCAGCAAAGCGCTTGGGTTTGTGACAAGGTCTAACCACCTCCTGTGGATCTTAACTGACGCTTATATCGAGCATTGACAAGTCAACTTTTTGGTGCAATAGTAAGGTCAACAAGTTGGTTATGGCATAGGAGAATATGTCACATGAATTTTGATAACTTGGAAAGGATTAGTGTTGTTCAAGTCATGAGAGATTTACCAAGAATTACAAAGCATGTTAATGCTATTTGCAAGAATTTTCAGTTTGGAAAGCAAGCAAGAAATCACTACATGTCAAAGGAATGGTCTACTACCAGACTACTGGATTTAGTTCATGTAGATCTCTATGGTCCTACAAGAGTAAGAAGTCTACTTGGTAAAAGTTACTTTATGCTATTAATTGATTATTATTCTAGATATACATGGGTTACATTTCCTAGAGAGAAATTAGATACATTAGATAGATTCAAGGCATTCAAAGCAATGGTTGAAAATGAAGTGAATTTGAAGATAAAATGCTTAAGATCTATAGAGGTGGAGAATTCACCTCCCATGAGTTTAATATGTTTTGAGAAGTGCATGGAATAAAGAGACAGTTATCTGCTCCCAGAACTCCTGCGAAAAATGGAGTTATTGAAAGGAAAAATAGAACAGTTCAAGAGGCTACTAGATCAATGCTTACTGAGGCTGGTTTATCGGAAGTTTACTAGAAAGAAGCTATTCATACTATTGTTTATGTATTCAATCGCGTTCAAGCAAGAGCAAACAGTACAAAGACTCCCTATGAGCTATGGCACGAAAGAATTCCTACAGTTAAATATTTCAAGGTATTCGGAAGCAAATGCTATATCAAAAGAGATGAAGAAACTTTGGGTAAGTTTGATGCAAGAAGTGGTGAAGGTATTTTTCTTGGATATTCTACTAAAAGCAAGGCACACAGATGTTTCAATAAAAGATTGAGAAAAATTGTAGAGAGCTCGAATATGAAGGTTGATGATACAATGAAGAATTCTATTGATATTGATGGATATGTATCTAATGAGCATGATTGTGCAAGAATAGAAGAAAATATGGAAGAATAGGTTAAAGATGACCAAAAGAAGCAGGACGAACATAATGAAACAGAAGAAGGTGCTTTGGTGATGTCCCCTAAGTCACTGAAATATGTACAAAAGAATCATTCAAAAAGTGAGATTATTGGAGACAAGACAAAAGGTATATTAACTAGAAGCAAAGTTGTTGCTGAAGTGAATTTGTGTTTATTTTCTGAGATTGAGCAAAAGACTGTATGTGAAGCTTGTAAAGATGAACATTGGAAGGAAGCAATGAAGAACTTATGCAGATTGAGAAGAATCAAACTTGGGAATTGATCCCAAGATTAGCAGATATTAACATCATTGAATCAAAATGGGTGTTTAGAAATAAGTTGAATGAAAATGGAGAAGTTGTTAGAAAGAAAGTGAGGCTTCTGTGTAAAGGCTACTCACAAGTAGAAGGCATATATTTTCAGGAAACTTTTGCCCAGGTAGCAAGAATGGAAGCTATAAGGATGTTCTTGGCACTTGTTGCTTATAAAGACTTTAAGGTATATCAAATGGATGTCAAGTTAGCATTTTTGAATGGTGAACTAGAAGAAGAAGTTTATACGGAACAACCGGAAGGATTTCAATTAACAGATCAACTGGATATGGTGTGCTAATTGAAGAAAGCTTTATATGGGTTGAAGCAAGATCCTAGAGCTTGGTATGCAAGGTTAGATTAGTACTTGATTCAACAAGGATTTAACAAAGGTACAGCAAACAGTAATTTGTACTTTAAGATTGAAAATGACAGAATATTGATAGTAGTTGTATATGTTGATATTATCTTTGGAGGAAATGAAAATATGTGCAAGATGTTTGTGGAAGAGATGTAGAAAGAATTTGAAATGTCTATGTTTGGGGAGATGAATTTCTTCCTTGGGCTATAGATTAATCAAACAAAGAAAGGAATTTTCATTTCACAGTCTAAGTATGTGAGAGAGATGTTGAAGAAGTTTGGGATGGATGGTTCCAAACCGGTAAATACTCCTATGGTGACTAGTTGCAAATTGGGTAAAGATGATAAATCACCTAAGGCTGATCAGAGCAAGTATAGATCTGTGATTGGTGGACTATTATATTTGACTACTACTAGACAGGATATCATGCATGCAGTTTGTCTTGTGGCTAGATTTCAAGAAGATCCGGAGGAAACACGTGTTGTTGCAATTAAAAGAATATTCATATATTTGAATGGCACTCCGGATTATGGATTGTGGTATTCTAAAGATACTGACTTTACACTTAGTTCCTATATAGATGTAGATTGAGCTGGATGTGTAGATGAAAAAAAGAGTACAAGTGGTGGTGCATTTTTTCTTGGATGCAAATTGGTGGCATGGTTGAGTAAGAAGCAAGATTTAGTCACTTTGTCTATTGTTGAAGCTGAGTATATTGTTGTTGCATCTTATTTTACACAAGTTTTATGAATGAAACAGACATTGAAATATATCACAGTACTATATGATGATCCCATTTCTATTTTTTGTGATAACACAAATGCAATTAACATTTTTAAGAATCTTGTGATGCACTCGAGAATGAAATATATATCTATCAAATATCATTTCTTGAGAGAGAAGGTCATGGAGAATGAAGTAAAGCTTGAGTATGTTCCGACGAAGGATCAGATTGTTGATATTTTCACGAAGGCTCTTCCTAAAGATACTTTTGAGTATCTCTGGGAGAAGCTAGGGGTTATTTCCCCTCCTTTCTTTAACTAGGTGCATATGGAGATGCATTGGTCTTATAGATCTATAGATCTAGCTTTCTTCTAGGCTAATGTTTTGGTGGCTACCTCTCAAGGGGAGCAAGTAATATCAAGTGTTGTCATTTTGTTTTTCATGTCAAAGGAGATATTAATGGAAAATATTCTTTTGAATTTGTCATTGATTTCAAAGGAGGAGAGAAGAAGCATGTGAAAAGAGAATGAGAACAAGCATATAAGAGATCATCTTCTAAAGGGGACAAAATAGAAAAATGTATTTAGAGCTAGTATGTTGTCTTTGATGGTTTTTCACATCATGTATTGCCATCAGTGACAAATGGGGAGATTGTTCAAAGAATGAAAGTGTTGTGGAAAGATTGTTAGTGATGTCATTGATATCAACCGGTCAACTGGTTATCTACTAGTTGTTGTTGGTTGTATATGTCAAGGATATTGAGAAAATTGTGATAAAGATATATTGCATGTGTTCAGTGGTTGCTCCGGTTTTTTGTCTAGATTTGCTCCTATGGTTGTGTGGTTCAGATATGTTGTTCATGGTTGTTAGTAGATATTATATCCAGATTTTTGGTTGTCGATTTGTTGTACAGTGCAAGTTGTGTTCACTAGTTGTGAACTATGTTTTTCCATGTTTCTGGTTGAGGTCCGGGAGAAATGGTGTTGGTTTGAATTTCTCATTGATGAAGTATTATAACTTGTGGTTCTAGAGTTGTGTTTCCCTAATTCTATTGAATATAGTTTTGGCGTTTGGAAGATTCGTGCTTAATGGCTCTATGTGATTTACATTGGTTTGTTTGACCTTGTGTGAGATATTACTTTCAAGGATGATGAAGCGTGTTGGATCTTCTTGGGTCCCTTGAAGCGTGTGTTCGGGTCGCCCTCATTCTAATTCCACCCTAGAATGTTTTGGCACCGACCTAATTTGAATTTGATTTGGATGGCCGACTTTGGATATGTTTCAAAGTTGAAGATGGTATAAATGCAAGATGAGTTAATAATGAAGTTAAAATGCAAGAGCGAAGAAGAAGAGCGGTAAGAGAAAAGAGAAAGTGCATTTTGATGCGACATTGATTATATTCAATGAGTATGTGTGTGTTGCGAGTGTGGGAGATTAGCGCAAAGCTTAATGCAAAGTTTCTGGACTCAGTGAGTAGAAGGTGAACTCTATCATTCATGCAAGTTCATCGAGTAACTGTGGTGGAATCTTTTCTTGCATTGGGTTTGTAGTCTCTATAACAAGTCTTCTTTGTCTTCTTTGTATCTCTATGACAGTCAACCCTTTGGGTTGTAGCCCTGTTGGATAATGAGTCCTTGTTCTGAACAATGAGTCCTTATTTCAGGCAGTGAGTCTTTTTGTAATCCGTTTTGATATTCTCTATAGTGTGAGTTAATCCTCACTGTGGTTTTTCCCTCATTGGGTTTTCCACGCAAATCTGATGTTATTGTGTTTATGTGTTCGATTTGAGTTTTTGCATTGGCATTTGATAATTAATCATTTAAGCAGTTTTAAGTATTAGTTCCGATGACTAAATTAAAGGTTTAATTATGTGACAATTGATTCACCCCCCCCCCCTCTCAGTTGTCCTATTCAACATGTAGGTCTATTAAATGTCTAATTTAGAAGAGGATACTAGCACCGAAGAGGTGCAAGAGGTACAAGAAGGACAAAAGGGAAAAAATCCTAAGAGATTGAAGCTAGAACAACTTCCCTTGACCATGAAGTATAAGTTTCAAGGAAATTCAATCCCATCAAAGTTTGGGTCAGAGGCATAGTTATGGGACTCGCTCGGACTCGGCGAGTTGCGCGTCGAGCACCCCTGGCCGAGTCCTGGGAGCGCGGGCACAAACGCGGCCATGTCCAGCCACGTCCAGGCCGGACGCACCGCGTCCAGGAGAGTCTCGATCCCTGGATGCGGTCAGCGGCAGCAAGTGAAAAAGGCATTAAAAAAACATAAAATTAAAGTTTAAGTGTGTTTTTTTTTTGTCCTATATTATCTCCCCAACCCTAAAAGCAACCTCATTTCATTCATTTGGCAAAATAGGAGGAGAAGAGAGGGCAACCAGCAAGCTGTTGAAGACAAATCCAGGGTCATATATCATTTGCTTTGGGGAGCTTCATACCAGCAAGGAGGTGCATTGAGAGCTCATTACCAGTGATTGGGAGGAGTTTGCATTGCATTCCAAGCCAAATCTAAGAGGTAAGTTTGATTTTAATTGATTTTTTTTGTGTTTTTTTAACAAATAATTCATTGTAATTTGTAAAATCATTGTTTTTTTGAGTTTGCATTTTTTTTTACAAACCCTACTTGCAACTTAAATAATTTTAGAAACCCTACTTGTTATTGCAACCACATTCATTTGCAAATCAAACCATATTATTATTTTTCACAATGTCTCAAACCCCAGTCAGAAAAGACCCTACTTGGAAACATGCTGAAATCTTTCCCAGAATGAAAAAAAAAGATGCAAAATGTAACTACTGCAAAACAATATATCATGGAGGCATAAATAGATTAAAATACCATCTTGCACGCATACCCGTCCATGATGCAGTGGGTTGCACTGTAGCACCTCCTGAGGTTGTTCGTGAAGTGCAGGTGCAATTAGAAACTTTTGAAATGCAAAAAGAAATTAAAAAGAAACAGAGGCAAGAGTTGGCGAGTGTTGGAGTTGGATAGGGACTTGGTGCTATTGGAGATGCTTCTTCCATGCCTCCATACCATCCTAGTGCTAGTGCTTGTGCTAGTGCTTCTGCTTCTGCATCAGCTATGCCTATGCGTACTCCTAGTGCTAGTGGCGCTGCTACTACTAGTGGTAGTGGTAGTATTAGCATTGGCCCTAGAGTTCGTAAATCTAGGGTGGACTCAAATTTTGTACCACACACTACTCCTGGTTCCCAACTGTCACTTGAGAGCATGGGTTGGAACAAGGACGCACATGATGCAGCAAAAAAGACAATTGCAGACTTTTGGTACTACTACACCATTCCCTTTCATGTAGCCAAGTAATTCTTTTTCGTTTAATTGTTTTAAAATTTATATTTAAATTTTAGAATCTAGATGTATCTCATTATCGAATTCAAATTTAAAGTTAAAAACTTAAAACTTTTCATTTTACAATACTTATGTAACTTATTAATTTATTTATGACATGTTTTAGGTCACCTTTTTGGAAAAACATGGTTGATGCCATAACCATATGTGGGGCGGGGTTCAAAGCCCCTAGTGAAGATGAATTAAAGGGCCCACTTTTGACTCAAAAGGTGGCAGATGTGAAAGCACAATTAGAGGAGCAGCGCAAGCAGTGGAGGATGATTGGTTGCACCATCATGACTGATGGTTGGACCGATAGGAGAAATAGGACGCTGCTTAATTTCCTAGTTTCCTTCGGAGGTAATTGTACTTCCCTCAATGCATTGAAATTTGAATTTGATTTAGTGATTGATAATTTAATATGGCTGATTTGTGTTTTTTAATTTATTGAATAATTGATTTTGCTTATTTTTTCAGGTGACACCGTCTTCATGAAGTCCATTGATGCTTCTGCCCAATTCAAAAATGCCACATACATGTGTGAGGCTATAGAGGAGGTGATAGTTGATGTGGGGGAAGATAATTTAGTGCAAGTGGTGACAGATAATGCAGCAAATTATGTTGTTGCTCGTAGATTATTGATGGAAAGGCACCCTACTATATTTTGGACTCCATGTGCCGCCCATTGCATTGACCTCATGTTGGAGGATCTTGGCAAGCTCCCATGGATCAAAACATGTGTGGATGCAACAAAAAACATATGCAAATTTGTATACAATCACACATGGGTGCTTAACCTTATGAGGCAATACACGGGGTTGAGGGAGTTGTCTCGTCCTAGCATCACTAGGTTTGCAACAAATTTTATCATGATGCAATCCTTGATTCGATCAAAGGAAGCTTTAAGGCGCATGTTTACTAGTGAGGAGTGGTCTTCCTCATCCTTTTCTACAAGCACTGCAGGGATTGTTGTGGCTGATTGTATTTTTTATGAGCAAGGGTTTTGGACACCAATGGACGAGATTGTGAAGGTAAAATTTAATTCTTTATTATGTTTTAATTTTTAATCATATCTTACTTTTATTTGTTTATTTTCATTCACACTTATTTGTGAAACATGTTTGCACTTTGCAGTTTATTGAGTCCTTGCTAGTTCTCCTACGAGTTGCAGATGGGGAGAAGCCTGCAATGGGCTACATATATGAGGGCATGGATAGGGCCAAAGAGGCCATTAGATCAGTCTATGGTGGAGTTGAGGAGAAGTATCATCCATTTGGATATCATTGTAGGAGATGGCAAAACCAACTTCATGCCGTAGCATGTTTCCTAAATCCGGCCTTCAATTACTGCTGTGATTTCAGTGTAAGATAGAAATTCTTAGTGGGCTCTACGGCGATAGAAGGCGGATGTTGCTTTCGTTGTTACTACACAGATAGTGCAGAGATAGAATGCCTTCACTAAGGTACAAGGGAGACTTCTTTGCGTCAAATGTGCAAAGATAGTAAGTTTAACATTATTCTTGCCAGGTAAAAATATATTTAAGGGCATAATTTTCATCTTTTTATATTATAATTTATTATTAAATGTTGAACTTGAACTTGAAACTTGAAATGAGATTGATTTTGTTTCTTTTTCTCATCTCAGATAGATGATGGCATATGTTTGGTTCTGATACACCGATCCTGCAAAATATTGCCATTTGTATATTGAGCCAGCCATGCAGTTCATCTGGTTGTGAGCACAATTGGAGTATGTTTGAGCACATACACTCCAAGAAGCGCAATAGATTGATAGTGGAGAGGATGAATGACTTGGTATATGTTCATTACAACCTTCGGCTCAGATACAAGAAGCTTTTTTACCATGACAAAACCCCAATCAGTCTAGAGGAGGTTGATCCACAGTCTGAGTGGATCACTAAGGCTACAGATGTAGTCTTTAGTGACGAGGACCTTGATTGGGTGGACCAGGCAGAGAGAGAGGCCGAGGTTGTAGCCATGGCTGAGGAGGAGGCTAGAGCACGAGGAGACATAGCTGTTGTTGGTGAGAGTGGCATGGAGAGTAGACATAGCAGAGACTATGGTTGCAGCTACAACATCATCCAGGACCCTTAGACACCTTCGTAGGAAGGATGCTGGCTCCACTATGCCATAGAGTCATAGACTTATAGCTATTGTTTTACTTTTGATATTTCATATTTGTATGGAACATTTGATGTCATGGATTTCATATTCCATGAGTTTTGTATACATTTGACTAATTTTATATATCTAAGTATGCTATTTCCTTCAGCAGCGCAACTACAATTTGTGTACTTTATACTTATGTGATCATTGTATACTTGTGCATGTGATCAAATTTTCTTTTATTTGTGTTGTATTCAATAAAGGGTGCTTGAAACAAGTTTTAAATCCTTAAAAATCTCTAAATCTCTATGGTTTTTTCAACTTTTTTTCATTTTGCCGAGTCTGCGCCGAGTCTGAGTCCCGAGTCGAGTCACCCTCGCCAAGTCCAAGTCGAGTCACCCTTGCCAAGTCCGAGCCGAGTCTGAGTCTCGTTACTATGGTCAAAGGTAATGAAGATAACTAATACAATGGCAGACCACATTGACCTTGAACAATTTGTGAAAGACACTTTCTTAGAAGATGTTAGTCTAAAGGCCAAGAAGATTGGTAATTCAGGTCTGGCACATGTAGCTTCATTCCCCATAGTTGTGCAATGTCCAGAGTTCATACTAGGTACTGCTCATGCATACAACCCAATCCAAAGGAAATGTATTGATTCTTGGGGGACAGAAATAATTGATTTGACACCAGGAATGATAAAGCTACTCTTTGACTTACCTCCCCACCCTAACCTCAAAATCATGACAGAAGCGGAGGCATTGCAGAAATATGAGGCAAATGTGGAGGGTAACCTAAGATACATAAATAAGAGGTGGTTGAAAACACAAAAGAATTCAATAAAGAAACTGCTCACCAAGCCTAAGAGGTTTGACTTCTCTGTGGAAGTGGGGGAGGTTATTACACTACTACCCAAGGCATTTGGGAAGGAAGACTCACATGCATTTGAGAACTGGATGTTCTCCTTTATTCAGATTGTTCTTGATGGAAAGCAGTACTTGGACTAGGGGAAGATGGTATCAAATGCCATTCATGATCAGCTCACCAAGGTGAAGGACTCCAAGACATTCTACATGAGTTCCTATGTAATTTACTGTGTTGCAAAAATGGGACAATTCTCAGGCCTAAAGACAAAGGGAGTTCTTGGGGAAACAGCTGGAGAGAATAGAGTCTGAAAATACTATGATCAATTGGAGCTTAAGAAGGCAAAAAAGCATTTCAAGAGAGTAAACGATGTATTCCTATATGTGGTTATCAATCGATTGACGGGAGATGTTAGCTTCAGATCAACTAACAAAGCTATGGTTTTTATTGAAGAATGGGGGAGTTGGTTTATTCAATGCCCCAAAACTACTTACATCATATTATTTGGCTTTGAAAAAGCTCCATTTAAGTTGCCAAGATGTTATAGCAATAAAATGATATTAATGGAACTCTCATGATAGGAAGCTAAGGCAAATGCTAAGTTCTCAAAGAAACACAAGGCAGGGTGTCACTCATTTCCTATGGAATTAGGACTTTATTCATGTCAATCAACAGTGGCGGCCAAGGCTACAACAGAAGAATTTCAAGCATGTAATCTCAAGTTTTACAAGGAAAGGAAGAATTTTGACCCAAAGTGGAAGATGAATGAGTTATATGCATCTTTGTTTCCCTATCATGAACATCACCTCGAAGACTTCTAGGCCAACTTGTAGGATCAATTTTAAGTCAGGAAAAGAGGATATGAAAGGTTGATTGTTCCCCAAATGAGATACTTTAATATTAAAGAAGATATACCCGAAGGGTTATCAAATGACAGCATCCTCCTCGATCCACAATATGAGGTAGATGAAGTTGCAACCAAAGAATTGGAGCCCCATCAATTGGATGGAGAAGGAACAATTTGACATAAATAAGGTTTCAAAGGTGGTCATTGATTGGAGCATAAAATGGATCAGCATACACATCAACCGGCCTCAAGGCAGAGCTACAAGGAAAAGGAAGGATTCCCAGGTGGAATCATCTTTGACTACTGAGACAAAGAAGTATAAGAGGACTAAGAAGTAGTCTTCACAAGCAGAAGAAGAAGTCACAATGAAGAAGGTTACAGAAGCCTTAAAACAGGCTAAAGTTACCTACCATGCTACTACTACTGGGGTTGTTTCAGGTCTTAGTCCTAAACCCCTTTCCGCTATATACCCAGAAATAGAAACTGCTCAAGAAGGTCCTTTTACTACTCCTCCACAAACTGAGAAACCGCTTCTACTGCACCTTCAACTACAGAAATAGTAACTAAAGAAGGGGAAAAGCCTCCAGTAATAAACATCACAAAATCTCCCCTCATCTGATTTTGAAGAGACTCCCCTTTGAAAAGACCTAGCTGGAGAAGAGGGAGAAAATGAAGAAGACTTTAGAGAGGAGGATGTAGATGTGGGAGAAGGGAACCTCCAGAACGAGGAAGAGATGTGGCATGTCTTGACAGAAGATGAGCAACAGGAGATATTGGAGAGTGGTCAAAAGTAAAATGCTAAGGAATTGGCTCTTGAAGAAGAAGAGCAAAGGAAAAAGAACGAAGAAGAATGTCAACAAATGGAGATGGAGCTTAAAAAGATTGCTAACATTAAGGTTGAGAATGAGACGCGAGAAAAAGAAAAGGCTGATAAAGAGAAGCTTGAGCAGCAAAAGGTTCCATCTGTGTTAGAAACTAGAGCAATTTCTACACCTCCATCGCCTCCAATGCCAACACCTCCAAGTGCTCAGCAAATGACAATGTCACCCAGTACTCCAACTTGGTTGAAGTTAAATCTTGAGAAAAGACAGCAGGTCCAAGCACAACCAACTAGCTAGGATGAAATGAAAAGGGAAGTGGACAAGGTAAAACCAAAGAAGAAACCAAGAGACGTACATTCTACAAGACTGACTGGTGATGGGGACTTGGTAGCAGAGGTTGCAACCCCAATTGTGGACAAGGATGACAAAGAATTACAGATTGTTGATTATCATTTGAGCACAATTAATCTGGGTAAACAAACCAGAAATCGGCAGATGATGCTTATTGATTGTGGCAACTTCAACTAAATCAAGACTGGTAAAGGATAAACAAGTTAAGGATGAGCTAAAATCCCAAGTGGGGCAAATGAAGTTTTTAAAAGAACTCACCTCACTAGCTCCAAAGCAACCTGAGTCTTCAAAGGTACATGTGCTTATGAGCCAAAAGGAAGTAGATGAATTGAATATTATGAAAAAGAATGTTGTATGGTTTGACAATTGGTTTAGTACTTTTAGGGAGATCAAGAAGCTCCTAGAAGAAGGATATAAACAATATGACAAAGCCCATACTCTTCTCAAAGAGATAGAAGAGTGTGCAAAGAAATGGTGGGAAGACGAGGAAAAGCACAGAAAATTCTTAAGAGGGTTGAAAACCATTAATAGAACTTCCAAGGAAATGTTGATCCAATCAAGGACTGTAGGTGATGAGGATCTGGAGTATCTCAAGAAGGCTATTAATATAATAACCTTTTGATCAAAAATTCTCATCGAACACAAAATAATTCTTCTCAAGGCTGAACAAGACATAAGAGATCATACAGGCATATTCGAGGAAGTTGTTACACAAGTCATAACCAAGGATTTACCCCAAAATGGACAATTGAATTCACTACACGAAATAAAGGATAAATGGGGTAAACGATTAGAACAGCGAATAGAAGAAGGTGACGGTCCTGAAGGGACTCTTCTAGATAAGCTGATGACTATTAAGTTTGAGACTCATTGGATAGCGAAAGATGTCAGCCAACTGCAGGAAACTGTTGTTGTAGTTGCAAGAGAATTTGAACAATCTAAGTTCAAAGTGGAACGAATCGATGGACTTGAGGAAGAGGTTCTTGAGATGATTTTCAATAACTGTGATGAATTTCATGGCTTTCTGAAGGAGACTAGCAGGTGAGGAATATTCCATTTTTTGAAAAGGAATAAAGTCAACAAATCAACTTCTCCCAAGCGTCCCATTGACAAGCAGTTAACTCTAAATCATTTTTTGACAAACCGAGAAAGAAGCGTCACTCTTCATACTTCAACAGTTTTGACAAAGTGAAGACTCCAATTCAACTGGAAGCATTCCTACAATCATGGATTTGGACGCCCATTTTGCGGATTAGGATTTTTGGAGGGAATTTTTTAGTGTTTTCTATTTTTCTATAAGTTAAAAATTTCTCCTCATTGTAAAGTTCGACAAATTGAAGTCTGATCTAGAGCCTTACGTTAGACATTTTTACAGCTTTTATGCAATTAATTAAATTTTAGAGATTTCTTAGTTTAAAGATTATGTCTATGGACAATGGTTTTTCGTGTGCCAGTGGATCTTGTTGTGCGTAAATGTTTCTTATTTGGTGAAAGTCAATAGAAGAGGCCAAACTTAAAACCATCTATTGCATAATCTGTGAATGGTATTTTCTTATTGTTTATTAATCTGTAAAATTTTGTGATGAATTAATAATGTTTGTTATTAAATTAATTCTCAAGAAAATGAATTGCAAGTATGTTTATTAAATTTGCACTGTGAATGGGTATAATTGCATAAATGTGAGTTATTTCATTCATCTATTTTAAACTTTACAAAATGCTTGTTACAGAAATTGCATGTCTGAATTTGAAGAAAATGTTTGGTCATGTTTTCTTGTTCCAAAAACTGTGATCTATCATTTCTATTTATTTGAAACCTACTGTTAAAATATTTTGAAATAGTTAGTTTGTTACCTTTTTACCAACAAAGGCCCCTTGAATATTATAGTCATGTTGACCACTAGGTGATATAGCACAGTTGCGAACCAACTTCTGAAACCTTGGAAGATAGCTCATTTAATATTAACTATCTTTTTCAAGAAAAATAGGATAGAAATATTCTCCTTAATGTTTGTTGTGTTATTTTGACCATCAACAGGGAGAATCAAGTTGTCTAAAAATTAATAAGAGTTCACATGTTTGAGCTTAGATATTTAAATATATTTTGCTTATATACTTTTCCACAAAAGTTTGTCAAATATTTTTGTGGGCATTCTTAAATTAGTTTTGAAATAAATTGACCGGGAGTTGGGACAAAATATTATACTTAAATTCCACTGCCAAAACTGGCCCAACCCATGCAAAGTGTCTGAAGAACAACAAGAATCCAGTAGGAGGAAGTTATAGAGAGAGACATCACACAGAGAATGATGGGGTGCTCAAGATGGAATATCACAAACATGCTATAGATGCGGTGATGAAGAACCCATAACCAAAAATTACAGTCACAAACTGTATTTGCAAGAACTGAACTCCCAATTCTTTTAGCCACTTGATGGTGGCACAATATTAGAGGGAGAAATCAAAGAAAGCAATGATGGTGTAACATACAAAAGGAGCAAACTGTCTAAAAAGGATGCTACAAATCTTTAAGGTCTTAAACAATCATGCCACAAGATCCGTTGACACCACACCAAGACTGAATTGAATAGAAACTCGGCAAAATAATGAGTGAAATAAGGAATCAGTATCTACTTGAGGAGAGGTCAACTAATTTTTGACAATACACCTTAGTTTATGTAGCTTACCCGCAATGACCCATTACGTGCAATGGGTCTAACTTTTAGTGTATGCCTTAAGACATGTGACACAAGGAGCTTATATTTAGGGGAGAGGGGCCCATAGTGGAGCGGGCTCCAATAGTGGGGATAGAACTCAATGGGCCTCATAGTGGAGCATCTTAATATCCAATTGCAAAACACTTTTTATCCATAAAGTACACAAACTAACAAATCATGCGATGCCACATCGACACACCAATAAAACATGACTTAGCACACCACTATCAGTCTCAATTTTTTTTTTAGCCTTTTTTAATACCTTAACAAAAAGCATGTTGATGTGGCATCATATTTGATGATGTGACCCTAAAATTAAATTTTTTAATCGAGTTGCCAAATAAACTGTTGTACAAAATTGAGACTACTTTGAAATTCCATGTAGGATTTTGAGAGTGCTCCACTATGGGCCCCTCTCCCCTACTTAATGTGACACGGTGACTTTCAAATTATTGTCACTATACCTACACATAATAAGCTCAATTACAAGCGTTTCAATTTCAATGTTATTGAATAACTTAACATGTATAATACTTTCTTAAAGAAATGCGGAATTTTATCCAGCTTCAATATTAACTTGATTCATGTTTATATGTATGGAAACAAAATGTCATCATGAAATGTCCAACACATTATGCGCTTCCAACTTAAATATTTCACGACTCTTAATAGGTATTCAATTAACTTGAAAAACAATGAACATGAATATAGATTGTCACGTGAGTGAATGCCATGGCTACCAAATAGTGAAAAGCCCCGCAATATTAGTATCACTAACTACTGCACCCAGTACATGCTGGATATTATGCCCCTGAATTAGCTAGAAGTGTCATGCTCTCTTCCAATGGTATCAAGTTGTATTTAGAACTCCCCACTATGACAAGCTGTCTCATACTAAGTTTGCTTATTATGGGCAGCATTTCCTCATTGGTACAGCCCTCTGGCTAGGAGCCACTTAAACTATTTATACCATAACTATCAACATGTTTCTGCTCTTTGAATCAATCAAATACAAAAGTGAGACAAGCTATGCGAGATAGCTTTCAAATTAGGAAAGTAAAATTTTATTTTACTATATTCTAATGACAATTTTATGAAAGAAAATAATCATCTTAGATAAAACCACAGTATTATTAGTACTTGCCATCAGGCAATACTATTGCAATGTGTTTTGTTTTTCAAGTTAATTAGTTATTAATAAATTAGCTTTCAACCAATCAAAAATAATATTTTAAAAAAAAATTAAAATAAAATTCAATTTTGTAAAGTTAACTTGTAAAATACTTAACTTTATAAATTAGAAAAATTATTTTTTGTGAATATGATTGCCTATTGTGTGTTATTAACTCAGGAAAAGTGAAATAACCTATTTTTTTTCTATTTTTTAGAAAATTGAACTATTATTTTGCATAATTTTAAGAAAGTTGAACTATTATTTTGCCTCTTATTAAGAAAGTTCAACTATTATTTTGCCTTTTATTAAGTAGATCTCAAACTTCTCCACTAAAATTTTCCATTTTTCTATGGATCTGAATTCAGCTCGATGATCTGAACATTTTAAGCTATTTCACTTACTGTTGAATATTTGTTTATCACATTGATATTGATTTTCAAATTTGTCTCACACAATTTATAATCTTCATTAAAAAAACGTATTGCTAAAAATTCTCTCCCAAATACAAATTCTAGAAGCTTATCATTGAATATTTGTTTATCACACGAATATTGATTTTCAAATTTGTCTCACAATTTATAATCCTCATTAAAAAGTGTATTACTAAAAATTCTCTCCCAAATACAAATTTATTGAAAACCACACAAAGTGGGTAGGACACTGATTAATGTGTGTTAGATTTCCAAAACATTTTAAGACGTGTCTCCAAATAAACGCTCTTTAAATTTTATTTTTATTTTTTATAAATTCTTCCAACGTTTGACTATATGTTCTAAACTCTTTTCAATAAGCTATACTTTTGACATACGAAATTTCATGCCCCGTTACAAAAAAACATAACAATTACTAAATTTAATTTTTAAAATTTCACATAAATTATATCATACATATTGTTATTTAACAAAATTATTATAAAAAATTTATGTTACAAATTATTATTTAATTCTTTCTTATAATTATATTATATAATCAATTCATTTTATTTAATACCAAAAAAAAATATTATTTAAATTTAAATTATATATTCAATAAATATTAGTTAATATAATATAATCAATAAATTTATATTATATTATACATATTTAACATGATAAATTTTATATTAATAAAATAGTTATCATTTTTTCCTTCTCATTATATTATACCATAATTTTATTTTATTTTTATTTCATTTGATATTTATACTATCTTTCTAATATTTAAAATTTTAATATGTAATTATTTTTATATAAGATAATTAATTTTTATATAATATAATTAAAATAAGATTAATAATTATTAATATTAATATAAATGCATGTAACATTTTTTTATTATATAGGCATGCATTATCTTACAGTTTACATTATAATGATTAATTATTATAATTTTAATAAAAATTAACATTAATGTGACATTTTAAAATGATTATGTTAATACTATAATTAACAAAACTCACATTTAATTTTTTTCACATTAATAAAACTTACATTTTTTTATTGAACTAAAATACTATAAAGGTAAATACTAGCCACTACATGGCATTTGCACAGTTGAGAGAATTTTAGGAGCAAAAAAGGAAAAAGGACCCCAAATCTATAAACAGAAAATACAGTGATGAGAGACTTTGAAGAAAACAAATGGAGGAAAGACTGCATATGAACGACACTCTCGCTCCTGAAGCAATTATGTTACATCAACTTGGTCACTTCAATCATAAGTGAAATCATTGGTGTTCAATCCATAGAAGCAAAAATCCTAGAAAATCATGATTTTTGTGATTTTTAAAAAATCCTCAGGATTGCCGATTTTTACCACAATTTTTTTCAAATTTTTTTGCAAACCATTGACTAGCAAAAAATCATTGAAAATTGCAATTTTTTTCACATTAAAATCGTGGAAAAATCACCATAAATCACGCTAACTCGTGTTAAAAACTCTAAATTTGGTGTGTTTTCTACTATAAATCAAGGTCCCGATAAGTTAAGGGTGATCGCTATCAACTCTACAATCTGCCCTACATACACACATGAACAAGTTCCTTTCTGCTTTGAACTTTAAGCTTGCAATCTTGTCAATACACCCTAAAATAAAGTAAACCATAGTAAAATAAAGCAAGGGATTTTTCATTAATCAAAATAAGCAATTCCAACCATTTTCATTAGTCATGCCTGTATAAGGTGACCTTATAAGTGGTTATAGCATTTACCACCTCCATGCCAAGAAAACTTCAGAAGCTAACTTTGATGACCAAGTTAGTCAATATTTTACATATGAACCCTACAAAAAGAATGAGTAGTCTACACCAAATCAATCTAAATTGTAAATAACTTTATTGTATCATTTTAAGTTCATTGTATGTTTAGATGTTAGGTGATAGATTTGACTCTATTGCCCTCAAATAAAACATTGATCAAATTTTTCCTAGAGATTTTGAAGTCCTCATATGGCCCAAGTTTGTCCCAAGGTCCCCAAGAAAAAAACATTTGTGGTACCTATACAAAAATCAATGATCATACTACTTTGTCTCTCTTTTTGTCATAGATTAATCATCATTTAAATGTCAAGTCAAATCAGTTATAGTCTTCCCCCTGTCAATTTGTAGGGTTGTCATGTTTTGGTCTAGCTTTTAGCTAATTCTTGCAAAATGTCCAAGGTTGTACTATTCCAAAATGAAAAACAATGAGCTTCGTCATTGATGCTAACTGCAGCAATGAAATGAAAGTATGTAAATGTCTAATACTAAATCTATAGCCTGCATAGCCTATAGGCACTTTACTCTACATAGAGAATATTAAAAATAATTTCACTTCGTGTTCAAAACTTATAAAATAGCTCTTGAAAGATTTCAATCTCGCACCCATTTTTATGTCAAGCATGCAGATTATGTCTAATTCAAAGACACCATTTTGCAAGTTTGAAATCAGAGACAGTGCATTACCCTAAATTCAGACTGCATTCTCTTATTGCAAGCTTGCACAACTTTAAAGAGTATCTGCCTAAGATTTTAACCATTCTCTTGAACTAGTATGTTTTTATTTCAAGTTTGCACAGCTTTAAAGAGTATCTGCCTAAGATTTTAACCATTCTCTTGGACTAGTAATGCACTATCTCTGATTTCAAACTTGCACGACTTTAAAGAGTATCTGCCTAAGATTTTAACCCTTAGCCAATCCTTTATTTTATCACACTTTTTCATCCTCCACTTTATTTCATTCGTGTCATTGCCTTTCAAAGCTTTTGGTCACTTGTATCATTTATGACTCCATACACTAGCCTTTTCCACTTTTTTCAGTTGTCATTTCTGCAAAGATTTTACATTACAATTGATTCCATATCTCACATATACACTACTCTATTGTATGAGATGCTCCAAACGACCTTTAGTTCACAACCTAAGCAAGAAACAAATGCCTTTAAGCTCAACAAACATAAACTTCACAAACAACATGCAAGCTTTCTACAATTCATGGGTTAAAATCTCTATTTTGTTTGCTCTCTATATCTCTATGCTATGGAAATGACCTTAAACTTCAAAAGAGTAGCATGTCTCTTTTTAAACTATTTTTTACATTTTTTTTCAAATCCAATTTTTTCCTTGTTTTTTCACAATTTTTTCCCGATTTTTTCAAAAAATCCTAAACTTTTAGTTTGCCGATTTTTTCCCAAATGATTTTTGCTGCTATGATTCAATCCATACTGCAGAGGCACACAATCAGGGATTAGAATTTCATCTTATCTATTGCTTGAGAATTTTTGGACCAAAATCAAGACTGAATTACCTTTTTCCC
Organism: Sequoia sempervirens; assembly: GCA_007258455.2. Lineage (NCBI taxonomy): Eukaryota > Viridiplantae > Streptophyta > Pinopsida > Cupressales > Cupressaceae > Sequoia > Sequoia sempervirens. Next base: position 57,752,228 of record VDFB02000015.1, on the reverse strand, counting down.
ACATGCGTTTGCTCCAACCATCTGGTGGAATCTGGGAGGCTTGATTGTTTAATAAAGGCTGGTGATTTGCTGCCTCTTGGTATCATGTAATCATCATCACTGTCATAATTAATATTCCTAGTCGCCACCATTATTCGATGCATAATAGCAAGACTGAAAGAGAACATCTGGAAAGCAAAATCAATACACTATTTAGCTAGAAGTAAAAAAATGAATGTAACTGTAAGAGAATTATCATGGGCAATTTTAAGAAGCTTACATTTGAAGCAATTGCAAGAAAACCCCAATGTAGCCTCTGAGTATTAAAATAACTAAGAGTATGTAGTCTCTAGACACTATTAAAAGCATAGCAATAAGCTAAAGGTAAGTAATAAAAAAGAAAACTACAAGAAACATAAGCATGCTTTAAAGATAAAGGTACTGTACTTGCTGCAGGTTGACCTGGACCAAATGATCATAATTTGGAGAGCCTGTTAATCTGTATTGTGAATGTAGAACTTTATATTGAGTGATTCACAATACCTTATCTCTGATTATAAATGTTAAGTTCTCTCTCGTCACACTTCCCTTCTTGAGAACCATTTTGAACTAGAACATCTTACTTCCTCATTCAATAGCATTGATCGAAGTAGTTATTTGGAGCCTAACTCCCTATTGATGAATAATGACCACTCCCTTGAAAGGGAAAAATTTCCCAACTCAAAGAGTTGAAAGGCTCCTGCACATAAATCCCCAGACGTGAGCCCCTCTTACAAATACACTCAATCCCTGTGAAGATAATCTAGCTACTGTGGCCCGGCTGGCAACTGAAGAAATTTTCAAATGCTTTTTCTTCTCTCGGCAAACAGCACCCACAGTTCTCTGTACCCTATCGGTGACGGATGTTTCCAGATCTAGAAACTTTTGGCAGAAGATTCCCAGCTGTATGGAATCAGATGTGGTGCAAACTGTAGTATGCTGTACATGTTACATGGTCACAATGTGGTCAGTACTCTGTGAGGAGGAAGATCTCACCCTATTTTGGCACCTTATGAACATGGTAACTTGTATGATGCACGGCTATGGTAACCAATTTTCAAGATCCCATCAGGTTTGTATTTGCAAATATTTCATGCTGCTTGCATGATTTGTTATTTGAGATAGAGCTATTGTTTTTACTACAGGTTTATGCTGCTTACATGATTTGTTATTTCAGATTAAGCTATTATTTTTACTACAGTTTGTACTGCACCAAAAGATGTACAAATAATTTGGAGAGACTGACAATTTTCAAAGTGAATGCACAAAAACCTTATCGAATGAGTCAAGATACTTTTCTCTCACTTGTACTTAATTTTTTAATTTGTCTGAGATTCACCCTTTCGAGTTCACTCCATCTAATTATGCTTTCCCAATCAGTAATTTATCTCTCTATTGATGTCCATTTAACAGTACTTACTGTTGTAACTTATTGTATTTTTTAGTTCCATTGACCTAGTTCACGTATTCAATGAAATTAATATAATTTCTTTCTTCCTTTCTAATTATCAGTGTTATTCGGTGTATTAATATTTATTTGTTGCTTCCTGACTTTCTAGGTTTTACTAGTTCTGGTTTCACTGCCTTTAGTTATGCCTATTTACTATTTGTGTTCGTGACTTGTCCAACCCTTGGTGTTCATTTATGACTCCTGCTTGATACTTTAACTTAACTGTACTTTTAAGTACCATTGACCTAGCTTAGTTATTTGTGGGCATTATCATAGTTTCCTTCTTCCTTCCTCCGAATGATTAGTCTGGGCTCCTATAAGTTATATTTACTTAAATTTAAGGTAAAGGTAGCAAGTGGCAGATTTTTCTGCAGTTTTTTTCATCCGGCTGCTGAGAGGAATGGTAAGAAAATTTCAACCAGGCACTGATAGGAATGGTAGCAAAAGCAGAAGAAATGGCACAAGAAAGTAACATTATCATTTCAAACAGCTCGTATTAAATTAAAGGAACCCCAGGAACAAGTCACCTTCAAGGATCAAGGTTTATAGAGGATTAGGAGGACTACCTAATTAACAACCTCGTTCTTCAAATGCCTTCCAGAATTGGTAGTGTTAAGAGCTACAGTTACCTCCATAGATGGAATGATACATCAATGGGATACCTCCTCCTCCATTTTCTTGTACTGGACATGGTGGATCCATTGCTCAGCCTCTGTCATGCCCCCAAAATTGCAATACTAAAGTATAAAGCGTTGGAATGCAAATAAATAAATAAAATAAATAACAATATAAATATTAAAAAAATATATAAATATAAATCGTAACAACTTAAATATTATTATAATTATAATCATTATAAAATTATAAATAATACTATAAATATTAAAATATAATATAAAAATAAACATATGACATATTAATATAAAAATAGTAAACAACTGCAAATTAGAAAAGGCAGCGATTCATTTAGTAAATCACAGACATTATGAAAGGCAGCGTTTGGGATAAAGGGCAGCGAACAAGTTAAGAGCAGGGATCTCTAATATTGGAAGGCAGCGCTGAGTTTAGGCAATGAAGGATATACGATAGCAACTTAAAGATAAATAAAAACATAAGGAGTCTTTAACAAAAGGTTATGTCTTCTCAAAAGGTTATCCCTTTCCAAAAAGATGCCTCTTTTCATGAAGCTATAAGATGTGAGTGAGGAATGAGGGAGATAAGGAGGAATAGAGGAAAATGAGTTAGAAAGCCGGGAAATACAACAGCCTGGAAACAAAGAATGAGGAATGGAAAAAGAAATAAGAAACCTGGAATATATTCCTGAGTATATCAGCAGATTTATTAAGAAGGAATACGTGGGAGTAAGAAGATGGTTCGATGAGAGAGATATGAAGACAAATGATATATGCGTAATAAGGGAAGTAAGTTTAATATAATTACAGATACATATATATATAGTTAGATAAATAGATATAAGTCCATATCAATTAGAAATAATTATATATATGATATGAAATGTATATTTATCTATTTACACACATATATACAAATATATATACGAATCATGCAGATACATGCAGCAATTATTAATCCTTATTAGTAATTATTCATTTGATCTAATCTATTTGTTCCTCTTTAAGCAATATCTTATGAATATAAGAAAAACAGATTGAATAGGAGAATAACAGTTCTATTGACATCTATTAGAAGATCAAGCAATCTGCAACTCTGATATACCAATCAGATTAGACATATCAATAGATTACAGAAGCATTATTCAATTGTGGTATACAAGATAATAAGAAGATTGAGTATATATATATAGATATATGTAGTCTGCCAGTATTTTATAATTAAATATACAGTCTATCAATTCTTTGTGATGATAGTAGTTAATCTCTGTAATCATTTATTTATTTGAATATCCTATAAGTGATCATGAAAGGGTTAGAGAGGAACCTCAATAAGGTCGGCAGGTGCATCTTCCCTTTCTAAGTAGCCCACCTCATGTTGGAGCAACAAGAGTTCTTGCCACTTGGGGCCACAAGGTCGAGTATGGATACTCCGCACTCTTGGGCTTTGTAGTGTCCCAAAACTTTCCACTTGACTGGCCAACATCATTTAGTAAAAACAGTGTTTTTTAACACTATCTGAATTTAATTAAATAATAATAAATTAATTTTATTTTTGCATTGTGGCTGACTTCCTTGAGTTGGCGCCAAAATGATTATTTAAATCTTTGTTTTCTGGTCGACCTCCCTCAGGTTTGGCATTTGAATAAGTACTTATATTGATTGACTTCTTCTCCAAAAGGCATCGAATTGAGATAAGAAGTCTTGACCGCATAGCGAGCTCTTCCAGGTGGGACGTAGTCTCCGCCTGTGGTTTCTTATCTCAGTTTGCATTCCCGACATTTCATCTTGATCTCAGATTTTCGCTTTGCAGGTGGCGATGCCAAAGGAACTAGGAGTGCACGAATAAACGATTTAGTGTGGCCGAGCCCTTGGCTCTGGCCACCCTCAGATGTGGTAATCCGAACGACATCTTCAGTCACGCGTTTCACCTGAGTGGGCTCTTGACGGGAAGGAAACATAGCGCGTGCATCTGCTATTTGAATGTTGACTCGAGCATGCATATCGGATGATTATGAGAGGATGGCGATTGCTGTTTGATGATAATCATTGACATAATCGAAGGAGCAAGCAGCTGTTTACATTGGCGCATTCATCACATTTCCAGGCACAATCCACAGTCGGGACTAGTGCTTCAAGCAGTTCCTTGCCATCCATCAGTAGCATAATACTCAGAATTGTATTATCAAGTGATTGACACCATTGGAAAGGCAGCAATCACAGATCATTTGGAGATCGCTACACATCTGGTTTCGGGCTCCTGAGTGATCGATCCCTCTAATATGTAATCAGTGAATCTACAGTGAATACATT